>JAPPVO010000013.1:27175464-27207912 GCA_030407325.1 Camellia japonica | reverse complement strand
GTTCTACTCGTAGTCAGTGTGCGCCGTGTGTTCACCTTCAAATTCGGGCTGTGTGTTCGACAAATCAGTGTTTGAGCCGTGGTTCAATGCTTAACTAATGTGTGCCGTGCGTTCACAATCAATCATCAGTGAGCCGTGTGTTCAGCAATTCAAGTGTTTGAGTTGCATGTTCGGGGTGCACAAAGTAAGTATCATTCATAGGCTAAACTGTGTGTTTAAGCATGGCAAAGCTACAAAGTGTACGGAAAATGCAGAAAATAAGGTAAAATACCTCTCGTGCATCGGAAGAGAGGTGCTGCTCCGGCTCTCGCAGAAGCAAGTCTCCGGGTGCCCGGTCGTTGAAGTCGGTGAAATGACGGAAAACCGCTCGCGGAAGGATGTGCACCGCCGGGGCGTATCTCTCAGGATAAAAGGACGGACCCTCGGGGGGATGCCATAATATCAAAATCGTCTCCGGCGCCTGGAGGACCTCCGCCGTGAGGGAAATTGCCTGCCATTTCGAGAAATCTGCAAAAAGGAGCAAGAATGAGCAAAAATGAGCCAAAATTGGAAAAAGTCAACAAAAGTCAACTCCCGGGAAATAAAAAGTCAACAAAAGTCAACTCCCGAGAAAATATTCCAAATATTGAGACAAACTTACCTCAAGTGGTGAAAATGAGAAAAGAAGCTCCGAAATCAAAATTTAGTCGCCTCAAAGAGCTTAAATCTGAAGAATTTCGCGAAAACAACTTGCAAAAAAGGCCGAAAAGCGCGTATAAAGTGCAGATCTGAAAGGAAAAATGGCTTAGACAGCAAGAGGAGAGAATTTCACACTTGGGGGAGTGATTTCGGATGGAATGGATGGTGTATATATAGAAATGAGAAAAAAACCAAAATGCCCCTACTTTTGGGCAGGTGGCCGGCCGGCCACCTTTCCTGGCTGGCCGGCCAATTGCTTTTTACAGCATGGCCGGTGGCCTCCTCCTAGGTCACCACTTGGCCGGCAGCCTCCCCCACACCCCCCTCTAGCTCCCTGCAAATTTTGAGGAAGATTGGAGCTCCCGGGACCTGAAAAAGTTCAAGAAAAGTGCGCTTTCTGGCGCGAAATTGCTCCGTCGGAACTTCAGCTGCAATTTCTGATATGTGTCTCATCATCACTCATCAAAATCGAGGTGTATCCTTTTTAATCATGTTGTAACCTCTCCGGGAGGTGAAACCGAGGCCGCGATTGAGTTGCCTTCGCCGAAATGCGCGTTTTCTTACTCGTTTCACAACCGACGGGCACCCCGATCCGTGCTCATTTTGCATTGTTGTGCGTATAACTTGCATTCTAATCAACATTTTGCATTGTCATGCATGATTTCTTGGTGTACCATATCTCTGTGCTTGTGCATGTGTTGTCGCGCACGTTTCTTTCTCGCATCGTGATGCATTTACTCGCCGACACTGTGCGTGTCAAACTTTCGGAATCACAGGAATCACATTGAATATATGTTGTTAGCATGTTGTTCTTGTTGAATTTCTCTCTTTTGCAGGCACGATATTGTATGTACGGTTCATTTGAGGCTGGTACGACCAGATGAATCGCGTAGGTATCGTATCTTCTCCGTGTGAGACGCGACGAGAATCGAATCATTCTCCGCATTCCTAACTACATGAAATGTAGTTGTTGCTTTGCATTCTTGCTTAAAATTGTTGCATCTATTTGCGAATACTTGCCTCATTACAGCTTGCTGCATTTGCATGATCATTTGGCACTGTGCATGTCGCTTTGCATTTTGCCCCCCCTTGCCTGCGGGCACGCCTGCGGGCGCATATTTTTGTTCATCTTGTATGATTGTCTAAGTCTTCGGCCTTGTCAAAAATGGGTCGTCTCTGGGCTTTGACATTCACTCCGTCATTGTTATGACTTCCGAGTTCTGTCAAAGAGGGGTAACTGTAGACACCCCATTTTTGACCGACCTTAAGACTCAGACGTCACCGATTGAGCGCTCGGTGATATTGCATATTGTGCTCGTTCAGAAGTCTCAGAGTCGCGGCCGTGCACCCTGCCTCCGGACTTCCGAACTCTCTTTTGTGCCTTGTCTCGGTTTGCGAACCAGACTCGGTTTTCTCTGTTTTCTTTCCTGAGGGGAGGGAGAGGTCCCGTAGACCATCTCTCAGTGGCCGTGGGCTACATTTCGTGGCCGTAGGCCATTTTGCCCATTTCGGAGCCCGGTTCCCGGTTTTCGGAGCCGTCAGGCCGTGTGCCTCGGTTCGGGACCGCCCAACCGTCTCTGATTTCTCCGGTTCTTGGCAGGTACCTCTGTTTCATCATAACGAGGCACACTAGGGTCTTAGATACCCACTTCGTGGCTGAATGCCACTTTCGGTGCTTACAGGGTTTTCAGGCCCCGAACCTCGCGGTTTGGCCCCCGAGCATTCGTTTTGCATCGGTTTTTGTTCATTTTTGGCAGGTACCTCTGTTTTATCATCAGGAAGATCACTGGAGGGTGGGAGGCTAGCAATTGTCCAAGCAACCTGTTATGCCCTTCCGGCGCCCCCCGGCGCCCGTTTTTCTCACTTCCGGGCTAATGTTGACCACCCTAGGGCCATTTTCTTCGAGCCAAAACCACATATTCGTGTTGTACACACATGGGAGGACACTAAAAAACCATGGCCGGCTAGTAATTCTTATTTTCATTTTTGACCCTCTTTGAAAAGTGAATTGTTGTTTCTTCTGGTTCAGAGTTGTCAATTTCCAACCATAGGGCCTTGTTGTACACACCTGGGAGGACACCATCATGTGGTGGCCGGCCAGCAAATCCATCTTTCCATTTTTGCCCTTGGCCGGCCGGCTAGGGGGGGTGGCCGGCCGGCCACCTCCAATAAAGGTGGCTAGCCGGCCATACTCCTTGGGAAGTGTGTTTCACAACTGTATAGCTGTATCCCCCAAAAGATCTGATTCGGGGGATATTTTGTTTGCAAGGGAACTTGTTCCCTTAAGGCTACACACTTGCATACACTTTTGATACACAATTCTTGCATGCATACACTCCCCTCCCTCTCCCTCAAGACCTAGAAAAAACTTGGCTCAAGCATATCTCTCTATCTCTCTCAAACTCTCAAGTTTTGATCTCATTTGTTCATCAACACCAAGCACTACCTTCACCACTTCCATATCAGCAGCAAAGGAAGGTTTTTCAGCGGCTAAGAAGCAACAAATTCAAGTCAAGAAGCAAAGAAAGACTTGTCTTAAAGGGTAAGTCTCTAAATCCCTCTTTTACACCACTTTTTGCCTCTTTTCTTAACCTTACTTGCTCACTGTTTTGAGCTCCTACCAATACTGAAAGTGGTCCTCTTTTGAGCTATTCTTGATGTTTGTTTAAGGGCTCAACCCTGTTTGAGCCCTCCATCTTACACTTCTTTCAATATCCTCTTATATGCCATTATTTTGCATTGAATATTTGGCCTATGTATGATCTGAATTGGAGCATCTCATGAACTGATATTGTGCTTATTTTGAGCCCCTCTTCAACATTGAAGAAGGGCTCAACCTTGTTTTCATGCTCCATGTACAAGTTGCTTTGAATCCATGTTTTACCCTTGTTTTTTGCATGAAATATTAGGCCTATGAGTGATCTGATTTCGAGCATGAGGTAAACTGTGAGTGGGATTATTTTGAGCCCCTCTTCAACATTTAAGAAGGGCTCAACCCTGTTTTGCCTTTCTATCATGCACTTGCTTCATAATTCCTTCAAATTACCGTAAACTTGTATGATTTTTTTGACCTACATGCAGTCTGTTTTGGAACATGTCATGAACTGTGAGTGAGCTTATTTTGTGTCCCTCTACAATATTGTAGAAGGGATAAATCTTGTTTGGGGTCTCCATATTATACTTGCCTTTATGTCTCTCTTTGACCCCATTTTGCATGCCTTTTTAAGCTTATCTAGCTTCTGATTTCAGCCATCATCAGTACTGAAAATATCCATATTTTTGCCTTCTTGTCATATCTCATTAAGGGTCTTTGTTGGTTTGATGAATGTTTGGGGTACTTCATGTTATAGCCTTATATATCCTCATTCTTGCATAGCATTTTTAGCATGGTTGCATACTGATTTGGGGGTTATCATCTACTGTAAATGTGCATACTTTTAGTCCCTCATCAGTGTTGTAGAAGGGTACTTTTCCATTTGAGCATCGCATGTATCACTTGCTTCAATACCCCTCTCTTGGCTCGTATTTTTGCATGCTATTGTTTCCCTATCCATGCTTGCTATTTAGCCCTTTTTGTGACTGAAAAATGCTATTTTGGGGGCTGCCTTGCTACTGTTTTGCATACCATGTACCAATTATGCATGTTTAGTATGGCTATAGGCCATTTCGGGTGCTTATTATCGCATTTCGGGACCATTCCGGGCATTCGGTGTCATTTCCCCGCCTTTTGGGACTGCTTTGCATCATTTGTAAGTGTTGAAATTCATTTGCATGTTTGCATATCACTTTCGTATGTCATTTCATGCTTAAACGCATTGCCTCGGTTTGCGCGCCCGTGGGCACGCATTTCGAGGCACTTCTTTTTATCCGACGGCCTCTCATGTGAGTGTGGCTGAGGCTCACTCATGTCAGTATAAGTCCATTTCGCATTTCGTATGTCATTTCATGCTTTAATGCATCGCCTCGGTTTGCGCGCCCATGGGCACGCATTTCGAGGCACCTCATTTTTATCCGACGGCCTCCCGTATGAGAGTGGCTGAGGTCCACTCATGTTGGTGTAAGTCCATTTTGCATTTTGCATATCATTTTAGCATCATTGCATTTCGTATGCCATTTTCTCGGTTTGCGTGCCCGCGGGCACGCACTTCGAGACATCTCATTTTAGCCTCATTACATATCATTTCCATGTCATTTTTCATTCCGTATGCATCGCCTCGGTTGGCGCGCCCGTGGGCACGCATTTCGAGGCACCTCATTTTTATCCGACGGCCTCCCGTATGAGAGTGGCTGAGGTCCACTCATGTTGGTGTAAGTCCATTTTGCATTTTGCATATCATTTTAGCATCATTGCATTCCGTATGCCATTTTCTCAGTTTGGGCACGCACTTCGAGACATCTCATTTTAGCTTCATTACATATCATTTCCATGTCATTTTTCATTCCGTATGCATCGCCTCGGTTGGCGCGCCCGTGGGCACGCATTTCGAGGCACTTTTTTTTATTCCGACGGCCTCTTATGTGAGTGTGGCTGAGGCTCACTCATGTTAGTGTAAGTCCAATTGCATTGCATATGCCATTTTAGGCCTTAGGATCATCGTCTCGATTTGCGTGCCCGCGTGTACGCATTTTGAGGCATTTCATTTTCATAGCATTGTGCATGTTAGGGTTGCATATTAGCTACATTTCATGCATATCATGCATACCGCATCGTGTTCGGATAGGAGTTAGCCCGGACACGGGAAACGAGGCACGTTTCGTACTTCGAGTGACGGAACGGGTCTCAATTCCCCAGTCACCAACACTCCGGATTACCCATGATGGAGTTAGGTTTTGTTGTAGCATTCATCTGCATTGCACCCTATATTGAGTTGTGCAATCCGACTCCTCGGCCATCATGCATCGATATGCGTGATTGGTGGCACGAGGATCGAGGCATGCATATATTTGTGAAATACATTGCTATGCCCCTTTCCTGCTCTCTATTGCAGCAAAATAAGGAATCAGCAACTTTTTTGGAGTCTGGTGCGCATTTCGAGAACAATTGCAAACAGAGGCTAAATTGGGCATCCCAGTGGATTTCTACGCAAAGGCAATCCGGCATACATCATTCATCAGAAGCGAGGCAGCCCCTGGCTTGCATGCCTGTTTAAAGCTTTCTTAGTTTAATTTGTTAATTAATTAGGACTATGTAGTATTTCGGACTGTATTATTCTTTCATTTCGGACTGTATTATTTATTCGGACCCTCTACGCGAGGGCATAATTGTAATAAGTGTGTGTGAGTGTGATGTATATCTTCCAACCCCCATTTCTTTCTCCCTTTTATTTACCCGCTTACGATGGTTAGATATAGGGCATATTTCAATTAGCATACAGTATGATAGCATGTTTGCATTCATTCATCTGTTTTGCATGCACCGGGCTCGGCGCATCATACAAACTGCATTTGTATTTCAATTCCAAATTGAATACGTGTTAGCTGTAGCATTCCATATACCATGTTTAGAATAGCCGAGCCTGCTATAATTGCATTTTTGCATGTGTTGCATTAGGCATTTCGGTATATCTAGGATCATGCATGATTTCTAATCAGTTTCTGTTTTGGCTTGGAGTACTCGGTGAGTTTTATGCTTTAGCATCCTTGCATGCGTGTGAGTGACTGCTATGAATAGCATGCTTACCATGAGGCTATGTGCTTATGTGATATAACTGCCTTGAATGCCTGTGGGTGGAGGCTGAGTTACTTGGATTGGACAATTCATCAAATGTTGGTTTTAAGCCCACTAGATAGTGGCAAAATCATGTTTTCTAAGCCCACCTGAGGGTGGCAAATCCGCATTTTAGCCTACCTGCGGGTAGCACCATCAAACCATTTTCAAAAAAAACAAACATGAAATGTTTTGTTCCAATTCAGGCGACCCAGTCTATACTTGTTTGCTGCGAGCATCACATAGTAACCTAGGCTAATAACCGGAATAAGAACTCACATTGTTTTCAAAACTAGATATCATGGTTAGTAGAGGCCGGTCTTTGACCGGGCGAGCGGGGGTGCTCACGAAGTGACCTTCCCCAATCGTACCCAAGTTCCCGAGCCGAGGCAACTTTGGTGATGACGGACACGTGGCCTTTGGCACCGAGTCAGGGTTTCCTAAATTTCCCATTTAAAAAACATTTAGGTGGCGACTCTGTATCTGGCGAAGCAGTCCATGTTTGGCACTTCTTTCAAAAAATCTGTTTTCAAAACGATTTGCCGGATTTGGACTCTTTGGTTCAAGATTAAGAACCGTGACATTTGAGTCCTTGAACTGTAATGATCCCAATATGAACAGAACGGGACTTAACCCTCCCGGGGCGTTCGGGGACGTCTACAGTGTGCAGTAGATCACCTCACATGGGTTGAGGGGGTGATTTGTGGAAATTCATCACCCCATGTGAAAGGGGTGAATTCAAGATTGGAGGCTGCCAAAGTCTTTGGCCACCAACCCCACCCACTGCAGGCAGCCATTGTTGACAAACCAAGCCAGCCACCTTGCCAAACCTCTTCACCTACCTCCTCTATATGTTGTATAAATAGATGCATTGAGAGAGAGTTAATTACAGCAGAGTGAGTTCAATAGAGAGCAAACAGAGAGATAGAATTACAGAGAGTGTTGTAATTCTTACCATTTTGTTCAATATAGTGATCCGCTGCCCGTGGACGTAGGCGACTCACAGCATGCGAGATGTCAGGCCTTGTACAAACCATAGCATACATTAATGCACCAACTGCATTTGCATATGGAACCTGTGCCATATGCTTCCGTTCTTCTTCTGTGCGTGGAGACATTGAAGCACTAAGCTTGAAATGAGGGGCCCATGGTGTACTCACAGCTTTGGTTTTCCCAGTTATGCCAAATCTGTCTAACACCTTTTTCAGATACTAGGTTTGTGTCAGACAAACCGTGCCCTTCTTCCTGTCTCTCTTGATCTCCATACCAAGAATTTTCTTTGCTTCTCCCAAATCCTTCATTTCAAACTCTCTTGCCAACTGTGCCTTGAGTTTGTCAATCTCCACCTTGCTCTTAGATGCAATCAGCATATCATCTACATATAAGAGCAAATAGATGAAGGAACCGTCGGGAAGCTTACGGAAATATACACAATGATCAAATTGACTTCTTGTGTATTCTTTCTCCATCATAAACCGATCAAATCGCTTGTACCACTGTCTCGGGGATTGCTTCAACCCGTACAACGATTTGTTCAGCTTACAGGCCCAATCCTCTTTTCCAGCAACTTTAAAACCATCTGGCTGGGACATGTATATCTCCTCATCAAGATCTCCATGTAAGAAGGCAGTTTTGACGTCGAGTTGGGCGAGCTCGAGATCAAGCTGTGCAACCAAAGCTAACAAGATGCGAATAGACGTGTGCTTCACAACAGGTGAGAATATCTCATTGTAGTCTATTCCTTCCTTCTGAGCATAGCCTTTAGCTGCCAATCTAGCTTTGAATCTGATGTTGTCTCTGCCTGGAATGCCTTCCTTCTTGGTGTAAACCCACTTACACCCAATTGCTTTCTTTTCCTTTGGAAGTTGCACCAACTCCCAAGTCTGATTCTTGTGAAGTGACCTAATCTCTTCATCCATAGCCTCCTTCCATTTGACACTTTCTGCATTCTGTACGGCTTCTTTGAAAGTGCAAGGAACATTATCTTCAATGATTGGAAGTGCATAGGCTACCATATCGGTCATCCAACTGGGTTGCCTAGTAACCCTTTTTCCTTTCCTGATTGCAATGGGTTCTGATTATTGCGGAGCCTCTGGATCTTCATTTTCATCTGAACTCTCTTCAGAGCTATCCTCTGAGACTTCTTCAGGATGGTTGATTGGCTGACTAGTTTTTGTTGGAGTCTCAAACTCCACCTGCACTGACTTCTTCAATGCTTCCTCATTCTGTTGAGGGTCTAGTTGCTTCACCATTGCAGACTCATCAAAGGTAACGTCTCTTCTGATGAGAACTTTCTTTGATTCAGGGCACCAAATTCTGTATCCTTTGACACCGTCACCGAAGCCCAAGAAGATGGCTTTCTTGGCTCTTGGATCCAACTTAGATTCTGTAACATGAAAATAAGCTGGACATCCAAAGATACGTAACTGATCATAATCAGTAGCTGGGACTCCTGACCATACCTCCATGGGAGTCTTCCTATTTAGTGCTGCAGTAGGTAGTCTGTTGACAAGATGACGAACATAGTTCAATGCCTCGCCCCAAAATGCCTTGCTCATTCCAGACTGTGACAGCATACACCGGACTTTCTCCACCAAAGTGCGGTTCATGCGTTCTGCAATTCCATTCTGCTGCGGTGTTCCAGGAACTGTGAAATGTCTCACTATCCCTGCATTCTGGCAAACCTCAAAGAAGGGATCTGATGTGTATTCTCCACCATTGTCAGATCTGAGCTTCTTGATCTTTCTGCCTGTCTGGGTCTCTATCATCTTCTTCCACATAAGAAAGATGTCTAAGACTTCATCTTTGTGCTTCATTGTGTAAATCCAAACTCTTCTGGAGAAATCATCAATGAACGACACAAAGTAGTGTTTACCTCCCAACGAAGCATTCTTGGAAGGACCCCATACGTCGGTGTGGACGTAGTCTAGAATCCCTTTGGTACGGTGAATTGCAGTACCAAACTTGATTCTTGTTTGCTTGCCCAATATACAATGCTCGCAGAACTCAAGCTTCCCCGTCTTGGCGCCTTTCAACAGGCCTTGCTTTACCAACCCTTGTAAAGCCTTCTCACCGACATGCCCTAGGCGCATGTGCCAAAGTCTGGAAGTGTCTGATGCATCATCTTCTGAGCTGGAACTGGTGGAGACAGCCACTCTCCCTGTGACTGTAGAGCCGTCTAGGAAATATAAATTTCCCTGTCGAGTACCCTTCATTGCAGCCAATGCTCCTCGAACAACTTTGACGACTCCACCTTCCATGGTTACTCTGTGACCTTTGGAGTCTAAAACTCCCATTGAGATGAGATTCTTGGTTAGATCTGGTACATACCGTACATCTTCAAGAATTCTGATTGTTCCATCATGGATCTTCAGTCGAACTGTTCCAATCCCCTTTGTCTGGCAAGCTTGGTCGTTGCCCATCAGCACAACTCCTCCATCGAACTCTCGTAAGCTCGAGAACCACTGCTTGTTAGGACACATATGGAATGAACATCCGGAATCTATTATCCATTCATCAGACTGGCCATATGATGAAACTGTGAAGGCTGCTCCTTCACCATTATCTCCATCTCGTGCAACGTTCACTTTTTCTTCTGTCTTGTCTTTATTGGGACAATCTTTTGCCCAATGCCCCTTCTGGCGACAAGCAGCACACTCGTCTTTTGCAAGACGTCTTCTGTCTGAAGATTTCCCTCTAGATTTTGAGCGAGACTTTCCTCGCCCTGCATATCTTCTGTTCGTTGTTCTGCCTCTGACTGTCAATGCCTTGGATGCTGAGTCCCTGTTTGCAGACTTATCTTTCCTTCTGAACTCATTGTTCACCAAGGCGTTTGCAACATCAATATACTTGATCTTCTCTTTACCGTACAATAAAGTAGTAGTGAGATGATCATACGAGTCAGGCAAAGAATTCAACAATAACAGTGCTTTATCTTCATCACCAATGTGATCATCCAAATTCTTCAAATCCGTAAGAATTTTGTTGAAGTTATTTAGGTGTTCGTTCATCGAAATACCTTTCTTGTAGTCGAAACGAAACAACCTTTTCTTCAAGTGGAGCCGGTTCTCAATGCTCTTTGTCATGAACTTATCTTCCAGCGCCTTCCAAAGGTCCTTCGCAATATCATACTCTGTGAAGGCGTACTTCTCCTCTTTTGCAAGGCAAAGTCGAATGGAACTGCAGGCCAGGAGATTCACCCTCTCCCATTCTATCCCGTCCATGTCATCTGGTTTGTCTCCCAGAGTGAAGTGCAGGTTCATCTGGACAAGCATATCTTTAACTTCGCATCTCCACATGCCGAAGTTGCTGCTTCCATCAAACTTCTCTACCTCGAACTTAGCATGGGACACCGGGGTCCAATGCCTAGAGTTGCTTGTACTCGCTGGATTACTTACAGACTCGGTTGCTCTGGACTCTGTAGATTTTGCCATTAAACTGTTTTTTTTTTCAAAACTTCAATTCAAAAAACTGACCGTACGGATGTGTCCGGAATACTCCAAATAGTTGGGAAGCACTATTGGATTGTCAAAAACGGACTCCGAATGCCTCAGATCAAGCCAAAATATTTTGAACACCTCTGATTCAAAAACTAATCGTACGGATGTGTCCGGAATATCCCAAATAGTTGGAAAACACTATTGGATTGTCGAAAACGGACTCCGAATGGCTCTGATCTGGCAAAAACAGTTTCGACGGGTCAGATCTGCAGAATCTGGTGCGCTGAGATGCACCGGAAAATTACTCCAGTCAACGGCTCGGTCAACGGCGCAGACGGCGCGGTCAACGGAGGATCGGCGGCGCGGTCAACGCGGCTTGACGGCTGCTCAACGCGGCTTGGTCAGCGGCTCAGGCTGACTGGGCAGAACACGTGGCGTGACGTGGCGCTGACGTGTGCTGACGTGGCACCACGTGCGTCGTCTTCCTCCCTGAGAGCGCGTGTGGGCGCGTGTTGGCGCGTGGTATGACGCGCCGACCGACAACCGGCGCGTGGTAGCGCGTGCCGAGAGTGTGATTCACTCTCTTCCTTCAGAGAGCGCGTGAGGGCGCGTAGAGTGTCGTTTTGGACCTGTCTTTGCTGTTTTGGACTCCTCTCAGGGAGATCTTGCTCCTGGTATGCTCAAAAGTTGATTTCGAGCACTTCGAAATCTGGGCACTTTCGGAAAAAATTCGATTTTTCGCAACCCGAGCTCTGATACCAATTGTTGTGGATCGGGGGCACACCAGGGAACTCAAACAAGCAATAACACACAAGATTTAACGTAGTTCGGCAAGTCGCCTACGTCCACGGGCAGCGGATCACTATATTGAACAAAATGGTAAGAATTACAACACTCTCTGTAATTCTCTCTCTCTGTTTGCTCTCTATTGAACTCACTCTGCTGTAATTAACTCTCTCTCAATGCATCTATTTATACAACATATAGAGGAGGTAGGTGAAGAGGTTTGGCAAGGTGGCTGGCTTGGTTTGTCAACAATGGCTGCCTGCAGTGGGTGGGGTTGGTGGCCCAAGACTTTGGCAGCCTCCAATCTTGAATTCACCCCTTTCACATGGGGTGATGAATTTCCACACGAGGGACATGCTGGTGGTGGCTGAGACAGTGTGGAAGAGGAGGAGGAGGCGACATCATCTATCTTTCACTGCAGTTGTCAAGGAAACCGACTGTTTCTTCTTTGCTGTGTTGAAGTGGATGAGAAGGAATTGGAGGCCGAAGTCGAAGCCCAAACAAGGTGGTGGTGGTGGGGTTGAATTCATTGATTACTTGCCAGAAAAGTTGCTTCTTCTTCAATTCAGATCAATTAATTTTTAATTTTTTGTGTTCATTTTCAAATCTAAAACATTATAGTTTCCATCATGTTGGTTAGATTGGCGCGATCAATCTGTTTGGTTATGTTCACAATTGATCGCACTGATCTAACCAATATATATGTTTGTGTTTGTTCAAATGTCTGTTCTATGATATATGAATAATATGATGCAGAGAAAATAGAAGTTATGATTAATGAGAGCCTCTCTAATATTTCACATATATTTTTGGGCAGACACAGAGAGCCTGAGGAGCAATGAGTTTGGGATTGATGCGACTCAACATGCCGAGCACAAAACAAGTAGTCTTGCCAGAACCATTGAGTGCTTGAGCGATCAACTGCTTGCAAGGAGGGGTCAGAATCTTGGGCAAATTGATTGTCTGGATCTTACTTGGAGAAAAACGAGATCGATGGCGATGAGATTGTATTTTTCTTAGATCTAGTTTTTTTTTTTTTTTTTGGGATTATATTATTTCAAATCCTTTTTTTTTTTTTGTTGATGGTGACTGTGTTTGGATTGAGTGATTTGGAGAGAAAAGAAAAGAAATGGAGAGAAATGTATTTCTCTTACTTGTTTGGATAACTTAAGTGGAGAGAAATGGGAAGAAATAGAGAGAAATGGAGAGAAACTCATTTTTCTTATAAGTCTCATTTTCAATCTTCCAAAAGTGGAGAGATTGGGAGAGAAAAGAAAACACTCTTTTCATAATACCATTTTTGTCCTTATAAAAATAAAAGAAATAAAATGATTGAAAATATAAAAAGGTTATTTTAGTAATATAACATAAATAATTTCTTTTCTTTTCTCTTAATGAAATCTAACCAAACAAGAAGGAAAGAAATCAAAATCATTTCTTTTCTTTTATTTCTTCATTATCCAAACAAAAAGGAGAGAAATCACAATCATTTCTTTTCTTTTCTTTTCTCTTATAACTTAAGTAATCATTTCTTTTCTTTTCTCTTCTAAGTTGCCAAACATAAGTGCAAGATTACAATTTTTTTTTGTTCTTGTATGGAACATATGAGGAATGAAAGAGAGAAAAGACATTTGAAATAGAAAAAGAATTTGAACACATAGGGTTTAGTTTGGCTCTGCATTTCAACAGATAGAATATAATTTGGTTTGGTTGGGTATTTTAACATATAGAAAAAAATTAAACAGATAATAAAATTTGGACAAATATTTGAATAGATAAGGGGAAAAAATTTGAACAGATAATCAAAAAATTTGAACAGATAGATGTAAATTTGAACAAATAGAATTTTATTTGGAAAAATATTTAAATAGATAAGGGAAATTTGAGTTGAAAAAATTAAAAAAATTAAACAGATAAGGTAAAAAAAAATTGAATAGATAGTAAAAAATTGAACAGATATGGAAAATTTTTGAACAGATAGTCAACAGATAAAAACGAAGTCAATAGATAAATTAAAGAGAAAAATTTGAAATAAAATATCATTCAAAACAAACAAAATAACTTATTATCAAATTATTTCACAAAAGGTGGACCTCTCACAAACAAAAAATTATCTACTGGATCTAATATCTTATACTCTCCTTTGGTTAGATTTTTCTATAGTTATCTCAATGGGAAAAGTTTGTTGAGTCATTAAATTTTTTTCCATACCCCCCCCCCAAAAAAGAAAAAAAAAAAATTTCTCTTTGTTTTCTATTCAAGACTATCAGTCCTAATTTACTCTTTTTTTTTTTTCCTTTAGTTTTTATTTTTGTTTTTATTTGAGAAGGCAACATTTTAGTCAAAAAATGATTATTAAAAAAAAATTCCCATTTTTTGTACGTCTTTTTGTAAAATATAAAAAATACTAAAAAAATTAATTACCAAAACAACCCTAATCACACTTTCTTTCCAAGCTTGCAGGCCTCTTTGACTTCCTCTAAGTTCTCTTTTTTTTTTTTTTTTTTTTTTTTTTGTGTAATCCCTTTGTACTAGCAATATAAAAAATTAAAATGAGAAAACAAAATTACTTTATTTTATATATGAATTTGATGGAGATTAAATCCTAATTGCACCTCCATCATAGATAAATTTTATTTTATTTATTTTTACAATGAAGTATTTTATATTTAATCTGTAATCTTTTTCAGGTCGTACAGAATGTTGGATGGACGTGTTAGTGGTTTATCAGGCACATGCTCCACCACAACATTAGCCACCCACTCAGAACCGGTATGCAGATTCCTCCCAGTCCGCACCGCAACACTGCGCGCATTCGTAACCATCACTTTTAGCAAAAGAACCCGCGCTTCGTGCTTGAACAATGACATCAATATGTTCAATCCCGAACGACTTGGCTAGGCAGAACATGTTTTGAATATCTTCATCATTGTCCAACTTGAATTTATTGTAACCGGGTATTGTGAATAATGTAAGAAAATCATACACATACATATAATATAATGACTATAAATATATGTATAGATATACAGTGGAAAATATTATACTAACCTCCAACTATTGTTGATCAAGTGTGTTGTGTATATACCTTCTTTAATCCCTCAATATTATATTGTTTACTCATACTTTAAGAATAAGTGTCTTCTAATCTATGTAGAGCTTGAGTTCATAATTGATGGAAAACCATAGGCCTATTTGTAGCTGCTAGGTTAGCGACCCTTACAGATAGATACCCTGTTTAGATAAACCACACCAGTTTCCTTCTATCAAGGAAATGCATCGGTTAGTGAAAATTGATAGGCCTTAGCCAAACCGCCATTAGAATTCTTAGTATTTAGGCAACCTTCATAATTATCAACCATATCTTAATATAAACAATAAAGGAAATGATAAATATACAAATAATACATAATATATAATTTATAATATTAATGTGTATGCAGGCCACATTAGTCTCCTCAAAAAGAGATTTGGCTTACATTCTCTCACTTGGTTCACAAATCACATGAATGCTATATTGGGTGATATATACTAAATTATGGTAATTAAATTTGCCTAAATTTTAATATTGAAAACTTCACACACTATTGGTAAGTATTATTACACAAATCAGAGTAGTTGTGCTCCATTTAATAGACATTTCCTTCTATGAATTAGCGAATATACTGATCCGCCCAAATCGACCGAACTGAACAGATCTGTTGCATTTTGGATGGATGCGCGATGACGAGTGGACGGTTATAGATTGATTTTTTCCAATTTGCCTAATTTTGGACAGATGACAGATTTGAGATTCCTTTTGCTACAACTAAACTGCCAAACTACAAGCACCCTTAGTAATTTGTAAGACTTTGTAATTTCAATTTGTTTAGATATTCTATTTGTGTTTTCAATTGAAAAAGAGTTTAATTATTCTGTTAAATATATTCTGTTAAAAAAGAAGTTTTCAACTTGAATATGTTTTTTGAATTGAAAAAAATAAATGTATTATTTATCTATATTTTTTATTTTTAAATCCAACTCTAAAAATAATAAATAAAAAAGATGATATATGCTAGTAGTTTTTGTCTTCAAAAAAGATGATATACTACTCTGTTCATGGTTTTGGTGGTTTGAATTGTTTTTATATTTTAATAACTACAGATTGTAATACTTTATGCGAATGAGGCATGTTGCAATTGTAATATGTGGATGAGGCATGCAGTGATTGTATTATTTTAAAGTTTCAAACTTTCTTTCTTTGGATGGGACATGCAGTGATTGTAATATTCTGTTCATTTTTTTTTTTAAAGGAAGTGCACAAGTTGAATTATTTTGAAAATTTATAAAATTTTAAACCACCAAACCGATTCGCATCAATCCATTAATCCGCCAATTAGCTCAATCCACATTCGCCGGATTAGCTGGCTGACGGATGCAGATTGATTTTCTCCAATCCACCAATCTGATAGATGGATGGTGGATTGGAGGTTCCGTGGCCACAACTGACCCGCGCCCACCCCTACAATGTATGACACTTCTCAATGAGTACTTAGTAAAATACTTTATTTACAAATGATCAACAATTAGTCATTCGGGTCCTACTTTATTTATCTCAACGGATAATAAACATGACAAATACTTTAAGTGCACAATCAAATGTCATGAATTTATTATCTAAATAAATATTGTTTTCAATTGTGAATCCCTTGAAATGAGAAAGTAAAATCAAACATCAAAAGAGTTAATTACTCCCATATGAACCACGTGATCATTGTGTACTTTAGCCAGCAATCCTTTTGTCATGGGATCTGCAACCATAAGCTCAGTGTTGATGTGCTCAATAGCAATGTCTTGTATCTTCACTTTCTCTCGGATAACAAGATACTTTATGTCAATGTGTTTATTTTGGCTGCCACTTTTGTTGTTTTTAGAGAGAAAAAAAAAAAAAAAAAAAAACAAAACAAAACAAAAATTGCAGCCAAATTATTACAGTAAATCCTTAAGGGTCTTGATATAGAATCAACAATCCTTAGTCCTGTGATAACATTCCTTAACCATAAGGCCTGTGTAGTAGCTTCATAGCATGCAACAAATTCCGCTTACATAGTTGGTGAAGCAGTTATGGATTGCTTGATGTTTCTCTAAGATATAGCCCCTCCAGCAAGAATAAAGATATATCCTGAAGTGGACTTTTTAGTGTCTGAATATCTAGCAAATCTGAATCTAAATATCCAATCATCCCTAATGAATTTGCATGTCTATATGTAAGCCTATAGCTCTTAGTTCCTTGCAAATACCTCATAACCTTCTTAGCAGCTTTCTAGTGTTGAAGGCCTAAATTACTTTGTTATCTGCCTAATATTCCTACCATAAACCCAAGATTAGGTCTTGTACAAACCTGAGCATACATATGAGACTACCTATTGCACATACATAAGGTATGTTTTTCATTTTCTCTTTCTCCAAATCATTTTGTGGTGATTGACTTAGACTAAATTTGTCTCCTTTGACAATAGGTATTATAGAAGGTGAACAAGACTTCGTGTTAAATCTTTCAAAAACCTTTCCAATGTAGACCTTTTGAGATAGTCCCAATGTTCTACATGATCTATCTATGTGAATCTCTATGACAATGACATATGAGGCTTCATCTATATCCTTCATTTCAAAGTTTTCAGAAAGAAATCCTATTGTTTCATGTAGCAAACCCAAATCACTACTTATAAGTAAAATGTCATCTACATACAGGACTAAGAATATGTATTTACTCTCACTAACTTTAGGTATATACAATGATCAACAATGTTGTGAAATTTTAAATACCATTGGCGGGAGGCCTATTTAAGTCCATGTATAGATTTCTTTAACTTACAAACTAAGTGATTATCCTTTGAAGAAAATCCCTCAGACTGAACCATGTATAACTCTTCTTCAAGATCCTCATTAAGAAAAGTCGTTTTTACATCTATTTGGTGTAGTTCTAAATCCAAATGAGCCACTAAGGCCATGATTATTCAAAATGAGTCATTCTTAGAAATCGGAGAGAAGGTCTCATGGTAATCAATTCCTTCATTTTAAGTAAAACATTTGGCTACAAGTCTGGCCTTATATCGTTCAATGTTACCAGAAGAATCCCTTTTGGAGCCAGTGGTTTTAGCTTTTTTTGGTAACTCAACAAGATCCAAAACTTTGTTTGTAGCCATTGACTTCATCTCTTCTTTCATGGCATCATACGATAAAGTGGTATTGATTCCATTCATGGCTTGTGAAAATGAACTAGGATAAACTTTAGGTCCAACATCAAAGTCAGATTCTTGTAGGTATACAAGGTAATCACTAGAAATTGCTGATTTCTTTTCTTTTGTGGATCTTCTTATTCCCATTAGTTCATTCAAATTTTGAATAAAAGGCTTTGTATTGATTTGTTCCGTATGGAGTGGTTGTTCTTCAATGATATCTGGAATACCACTTGGAACAATAACCAATTCCCTAATTAATTTCACAATAGGGTCCCTTATTTCCTTAAACTCTATGACACGAGAAAAACCACTCCCACTTGAATAATTATCCTCAAGAAATTTTGCATTTCTAGCTTCAACAATTTTAGGTATGTGTGAAGGATAATAAAATTTGAAACCTTTGGAGTTTTCAGCATAGCAAACGAAAAAATCGCTAACTGTTCTTGGGTCCCAATTCTTAAGTGTGGGTTATAAACCCTTACCTCAACTAGACAACCCGATATGTGCAAACATCTCAAACTTGGTTTCCACCCTTTCCATAATTCAAAAGGTATGTGCAAACATTTCAAACATGGTTTCCACCCTTTCCATAATTCAAAAGGTATTTAAGGAACTACTTTAGATGGAACCAGATTTAAGATATACACAACGTTTTCAAAACTTGACTCCCTAAATTTATGAAAACATTAGAATAACTGAGTATGTTTCTTATCATGTCCATAAGAATACGGTTCCTGTGAGACCAATGAATTTTGTATTTTCATTTAAGGCACTTACCTTTAGACTATTTTAATTAAAACCATCGATTCCTCGCTTACTTGCAATTTGAACCCTAGAATAAAAAACGAGTACCAATTGGAACCATGTGAATCCTAACCAATCCCGATAACTTAGGAAACATTTTTAATACCCTAATAATAATAATTAATTAACTCCCTAATTATAGAATAATCGTTCAAAACCCTAGAATTACAATTAAATTCGTTCAGTTGATCGTCTTTTAATTAGAAAATGAGAAACTTAAATTGAATTGCTTTCCCTAGGCCTAATTAATTAAATTCTACACTTAAATAAATGCTCTAATTAATCCCTAGCCCTTACATTTTATTAGATTCACACATTCACCCCAAACTAGTACCATTACATACATATATATACATACTTGTACTTTTCTTAAACAAACAATTTTTTACACAAAATATCTTCAATATATACACAAAAATAAAAAGGAAAATCTTCTCTAAATCATCATCATGGCCAGCCACCTAGGGAAAAGAGTTTGATTCACTTTTCGAGACAATATCCATGAAATCATGAAAAAAAATATTCTAGTACCCCCAAAGTTAGGAACTTCATTTGTACCTCTAGTTTGCTTAGGCTCTAATCTTAACTAGATCATGTTTAAGGATGTAATTAAGGTTCCAAAGCATCCTATATTCCATTAAATTCAAACTAAATCCAAACTATTCAATTAATTTCCAATCAATAGGCATTATAGACTTTTCACTCCATTTTTCCTATAAATACACCACCACCCCTTTGCATTTTCATCACAAATCAAACACCACACACACACACACACACACACACACACACACACACTTTTAGAGAGAGAAAAAAAGAGAGGAGAGTACGAGAAAGCCTTGGTGGTGAAGGAGAGAAATGTAACGCCCTGATATTTATACCATATTATTTGTTACTAATCCATTATTATTATTTTCCAATTTCATGACATTCATATAAACAAGAAATAAAAGTGAACAATTCTATAAACTGAAATATGTAGCATTCTCATAAATTCCCCTTTAAGTTCATTGTAATAATTTACAATACACTAAAATATTAAATATACGTCCAATTTGCCATAAGAACTTATACCTTTCAAGACTAAGGGCCTTGATTGCAACAAATAAAATCCTAACTCAACAAATAAGCTTGTAGGTGAACAACATCAAAGAAGCTTCATCGCTTCATGTTGAATTGCATTCACTTTTCAACGATATCATGGTTCACCTTTATCACTTGGAATTTTAGGATATCCAGCCCATAAAACGGGAGTGAGCTTATATGCCCAGTAAGAAATAAACTTAACAATATATATGTAATTTCAAAATGATTATGCTCATACAAAGCCATGCCATGCCATGCATATGACTTAACATTGTTTCGAAATTCAATTGTGAAGTGCATAATTTGTAACCCATGTTTGACTCAACTCATTAACCATTGTCATAACCAAGAACTTTCATTTTGTAATAATCTCCATGTTACATATCTCAAACAATCTCCACATTTACCGGCTACCAAGCACGGTAGGGCAAGTGGGCAACTCTTACTTTTTCTAAAACCTCCACATTTACCGGCCACCAAGTATGGAGGGGCAATTGGACACCCGTTTCCTTTTAAAAACATCTCTATATTTTTCAGCCATTGAGCATGGAAGGGTAATTGGACACACATAAATCATTTCAACCTTTTCCCCACATTTACCGGCACTTAGCACGGAAAGACAATTGGGCACCTTTACCAAAATATCAATAACATCCCTACATTTTTCGGCCTCCGAGCATGAGAAGACAATTGGGCACCTCAATACACACAACGCATTTCCAAAACCACACACACACTTATAATTTACTTTACATTTAACCCAAAAATCATGTGCATGCAACACAATGCATGAATTTCTAAATATTCTAATTTACCCAAAACATAATTTAGTTGCACAAGAAATTAACAAGTAGAACTAGCGAAATGTTTTCTATTTTCATGAATCCAAGTCCCTCTCATTACCGACAACAATCCCATGCAAGATATTACTCTACATTCTTCTAACATTTCAAAGTCTTCATACGATTCTCTTCCCTGAATCATTAATAATATTATCATAAATCATAATTCATCCCACATATATATATTTTCAAGGAATATCAAGTGAAATTTCAACATATAGCACTAATTAGCTCCAACACCCTCTTTTAATTTAAAAATCTCAAATCTAGGGTTTTCAAGAAAATTGGGGGTTTTCCTCATTTCTTTGTGAAATCCTCAAATCATAAATTATTATCAATCAATGTACCAAAACATTCAACACACTTTAAAAAATTGATTGAAAAGCCCATTTTGTACGCAAACAACTTACTATTAAAGTTTTCTAACTCATAATCCCAAAATGTCACAAAATCACACCAAATCACAAATACTTTGTCATGACCCGAATCCGCCCCTAGAGGTTTGGATCATAACTGGCCAATAACCATGAGATTATCTATGGCCTCAGACAAAATTCAAATGATATATAATTACATGGGGTCAGAAGCGGAAACAGAATTATAAAATTTTGTCCAATGAGTTGTGCATATATGGCATAAACAAAAACATTTTATATGTTAATCACTCACATCCATACATATACAAATAAATATTGCATGTCTAAAGATCATTCACAAGTCATCATCATACATATCCAAAAGCTTATGTATAGATTAAACATGACCAACAAAAGAAAGCAAAAGAACAAAAGTAAAGCCTCATTCGTAAGGCACTCTATTGCTAATTTCACAAAACTCGGGTAATCTGTCGCAGGTTCACTAGGGTTAGGCATCCCGCTGCTCATCTACATACATATATATATAACGGAATGAGTTAACAATGTGAATAACATCAAAGTAAAGAGGTTGTATGAATGAGTTCTAATACATAGATAAAATCAATCTCATATCAATACCGTATCATAACGGAAAGACCTCGGGTCCAATACATAACGAAATGACCTCGGGTCTAACATACAACAAATGTACAGAACAGAACATATCATACTTGGCGAAATGACCTTGGGTCTAATTCATTACAGCTATATAATGACCATTTGGTCTACACATAACAGATATCTCAAAACGTCCTTAGGTCCATCTCATCGAACATACGAAACGACCTTGGGTCCATCATATCGATTATACAGAACAACCTTAGATGCATCATATGCATTCATGCTAGTAAATCACATTTACAGATATCATATTGATCAAACAAATAGAAGGCTCATTCATATCACAAAATCATAAGTTCGAAAAAACTAACCACATTGTAAACATTTAGAAAATAACATATATGAAAATATCTTTACTGAAATATTACTCACAGTGGTTTGGTTGTTGATACTGCTTCATGGATGAACCTACATATCATATAATCATGTACATACTTTGAGGCTCGTTGTTTAATCAAATCATTCTTAACTTATTCAATTCTCTTATGTCAAGTTCTTACTCATTAATTCATTTGGGAGGCTCAATTCATGCCTAAGAATGCTTAGAAAGGAATAAGAATGCAAATGTGATTAGAATATGACTTTTCAAAATATACTAAAACAGAGCACTTCACTCGAGTGCACGAATGGTCGCTCGAGTGAACCACATGATCTATAAAAATACTGGATGATCCGAATCTACGCTCAATGGTCGCTCGAGCCAATGTTCAAAATAATCTAACATCGCTCGAGTGGTCACTTGGTTGCTCGAGCCATGTGCAATGTCTCTACAAAAATGTTGGATGCATGAAATGTGCGCTCGAGCGGTAACTTCTTCGCTTGAGCGGTGTGGTCGAATTCTGGGTTTTCAAAATAGAGTTTTGAGTTTTAAAACACAAATTCAAAGTGTAAAGACTTGCATGATGCATCCCAAACCATGGAAACTCCTTAAAAAACATGAGTACAAAACCAATTCCAACCCATAACTCAAAAACTTCATGATTTTGCAAAATTGAAGCTTAAACTTCATGCATGTATGATCCTGGCTTAAATTCTTCTTTTACAACTTTCAAAACATGGAATTAAGTTTCAAAACAACATAATTCATGGATACATGTATGATTCAAGTCTCAATTCAAGTATAGGTAACAAAATTTATGCTCAACGTGTTGAAATTACACAAAATTATGCGTCCATGTATGAATTATCTTCAAATTCACCATCCTTAGATTAATTCTTGTATTTATCTTTCTTATCTTCTTGAATTCACATACTTGGTGACTTTGATTTATGAATTAAGGGTTAAACACATACCTAAAGTCTTCAATTGCACCAATTCTAGCAAATACTTGAGCCTCTCTTCCCAATTCTTCAACCTTCAAGGCAAATTCTTCAAATTTAAGCCTCTCTCTCTCTCTCTCTCTCTCTCTCTCTCTCTCTCTAAATAAACTCTCTATCTCTCTTGAAGTATTCTCCACATATTTTTGAGCTCAAGAATGAGCTAATTCCATCTTAAGGCTCATATATATATATATATGCTAGATGATTAGATTAGGGTGTTAATTAAGGATTAAGTACTAATCAAGGTGTAAGTTTGATTAATTAAAACTTAACTTTTCTAAACTGAATCAAATTTTAATCAAACCTCCCAATAGGCACTAAAAATTATGTCATTATAATTAAACTTATCGATTTCGGTTTCTGAAATCGTTAAAACCTTCAATTTTAGATTTTAGGCAGAGATCACAATGGATATTCCAACAATGAAGAGATAAGCATTCAAATACACATTAAACACATAAATAACATTCAAAATTAAATAAATAAAAGCGTGTTACGCAATGCGGTTGTCACAGTCTTCCCCCCTTAAGAAGTTTGGTCCTTCAAACTTGCATTACCTTGTATCGAAAATAACTCAGGATACCTTTGCCTCATTTCATCTTCTCTTTCCCACATGGCTTCTTTGTCGTAGTGTTCCTTCCATTCTACTTTAACCATAGGAATTTCTCTATTCCTCAATTGTTTCACTTGCCGATTGATGATTTGAATCAGTTTTTCTTCATACTCCATATTATCGTCGAGAGTTATTCGGTGATAATCAATAATGTGGAATGGATCTCGGAGATTGCCCCTCAACATTGATGCATAAAACACATTGTGCATTTGTTCCATTCTTGGCGGCAAAGCAATTCGGTATGCAACTAGACCAAGCTTTTCCAAAATCTGAAACAACCCAATATATCGAGGTGATAACTTACATTTCTTCCCAAATCTCGATTGACCCTTCATCGAAATCACTCTAATGAACACATGATCGCCAACCTAATATTCTAAGGCCTTTCTTCATTGATATGCATAACTCTTTTGTCGGCTTTGTATGATTTTGAGCCTTTGCTGAATAACCTTGATCTTTTTGGTTGTTGTTTGCATAATTTCAGGTCCAAGCAAAATCTTATCCCCAACTTCTATCCAACAAATCGGAGATCTACATTTTCTGTCATACAAGGCTTCATACGGTGCCATACCGATACTAGAGTGGAAACTGTTGTTATATGCAAATTTTGCCAATGACAAATAGGTTTCCCAACTTCCTTGAAAGTCTAAAGCACACATTCAGGGCATATCCTCTAAAGTCTTAATCGTTCTTTTTAATTGCCCATTGATTTATGGATGGAAAGCGATACTAAACCTCAATTCTATTCCCATTGCTCTTTAAAGACTCTTCCAGAATCTAGATACAAACTATGGATCTCTATCTGAAACAATGGATATCGGAACTCCATCCAAACGAACAATTTCATCAATGTAAATGGTACCAAGTTTGTGACAACCCCACCGTGTATAGGATTCTATACTTAATTAATTACTTGGATTTAATTTCATGAATTTTAGTTGCATATTATTTGGATTTAATTTTGGAATTTATGAGCATTATTGAGTCTGAATCGTATATGATTTTGCTAAGGATTTATTTATGAACCAAAAATTGAATGCCTAAACAACTTGAAAAAGTATAATTGATGAGTTGAACCAGTTTAATTTCATGTATTGAACCATATGGGAGTTTAATTACAAATCGATTCAATTAATTAAGTTGATGAGTTTGAATTTTTGATTTATTTAGTAAAATTAGGATTGAATTAAATTGAGTTTTAATTGGAATTAATTAAATTAATTAAGTTATGAGGATTGAGAATTGTGATTATTTTGAATTGGAATTGCTTGTGAGGTGTCTAATTTGTATATGTAATTTATTGATAGAAATTTTGAGTTTGATTAGAAATTGAAGCCTTTAATGATTTGAGAAATCAAAATTGATGAGCTTAATAAGTTTAGTTTAATATTTGGAGCCTTTTGGGAGTTCGATTAAAAATCTAATTCAGATTGGTAAAATTAAACATGATTAATTGGGCCTTAATTGAGGTTAATTAGACTAATTGATTTATGTAGGAATTGATTATTTAAGATTAAGTAAGATTAAGTTGTGTTTAATCAAGCTAAAGACTAATTAGTGTTTAAGCTAATCCCAATTAATTTAGATGTGGAATGTGTTGGAACTTTTGAGGGTGTGTGAGTGTGTGCACATGTGTAGTGTTTAAAAGTGGGTGTGTGTATATGTGTAAGGTGCTGAGAATTGCCTTAAGTCAAGAGGTAGGTTTGTATTTATTATACTTTGTGCTGAACTTAGAGAGTCTACAAAGAGAAAGAGTGAAATCAATTAGAGAGAAACCCAAAAATTGTGTTGGAAAATTGAAGGGAAGTTCAAGTTTTTGAAAAAGAAAAAGAGACCAAGGAGAATATAATTTCTGAAATTAAAACTTAAGGTAAGAAATTTATGCTTAATTTATGTAGAATCTTCATTTTAAACTTGAAATTAAGAAAGCTATGGAATCAATTTCATGTAAATTGTAAGAAATTGGGTTTTGAGTGAGAATTTAAGTTTAATACATGTTTATGAAAGATTTTGTAAGGTTTCATCATTTTGAGTTTGAATTTTGAAGTTCATGATGCATATGAGTTAATGTCTTGCATAATGTTCTAGAAATTCATGAATTTGTGGTCTCCATTTCATGTTTTGAAGAGCTAAGGGAAAAGAGTTGGAAAATCTTTACATGCATGAAGAATTTGAGCTATAGTATTGAGTTATGAAAGATAATTTGGAATTTCATGATTTTTGATTTGTATTATGAAGTGTTAATGCATGAAAGTTTATAATTTTCTTGTTGCTTTAGAAATTTATGAGTTTCCATATTCAATTTCATGTTTTATTCTTCAAAGAAAAAGAGAGGTTGGAAAATCTTTGCATGCATGAGATTTTAATTGAAGTTTTGTTAAATTGATGAGATTTTGAGTAAATAAATTCCAAATGGTCATGTACTAGTGTTTTCCAAAGTATTCTTATGCTTCTGAGTAAGCAATGCATGACCCCAAATTTTGAAAATGTGTTTGATGCCATTTTTGCAGCATTTCAGAATTTAGAATTTTACAGACCACTCGAGCGCACATATCAGGCATCCTGTATTTTTGCAAACAATACAGTCCGCTCGAGTGACCAAAGGTTCTCTTGAGTGGTCAAGCTTATTTCAACATGTTTTGTGAAATTGCATCTTATTCATATTTTCATTCTCATCTCTTTCTGAGCATTCCTAGGCATGAATTAAACCTCATTAAGGATTATTAAGCTAAGAACCAACATAAGTTAATTGATTAAAGAAGCAAAGTAAGAAATCGACATAAGTAAATGAATAAGAGAGAAAAGTATTGATTGGGATTGTGTTTCAATTTTTTTGGTTATGCACAATATGTAGGTTGTAACGTCGAGGTGAAACATCGAACTAGACAAGGTGAGTAATGTCGTTGTAAATATATTTTCGTATAAATGATTTTAGAGATGGCTATGTTATATGATGATTTATGAAATCCATGTTTTGTTTACGGAATAATCGATAAGATACGCTATGAATTTCCGATTGTTTATGATATGATAAGTTTTCCGAATAAGTATTTTTGAAATGATAAGATATGTTAAGAAATTCTGAAATACTTATGATGTGATGAGTTTTTCGGAAATTATGTTCTTAAGTGTTTAATTTAAAACACTATGAAATGTTATGCTTTCTAAAATTCTACTTTTCTATAAATGAATGAGTTCCCATTTGATAATTTATTGTGACATCCTTAAATAAATTCTCTATGAATTATAAGATGGACTAGAGGTCGTTCCATACAGCTATTGTGTATTGGACCAGAGGTCGTTTTGTACAGCTGTTGTCTATTGGACCAGAGGTTGTTCTATCATGTATTAAACTAGAGGTTGTTCTGCTAAATGTTGGACCAGAGGTCGTTCCATACAGCAGTTGTATATTGGACTAGAGGTCGTTGTGTCATGCATTAGACCAGAGATCATTCTGCTAAGTAATGGACCGGAGGTCGTTCTATCAAGTTTAAATATGTTTAATGTTATTGGGAATTATTCCATCATATGATAATCTTTGAAACAACTGATAAGTTTCTAAATGATATGTCTCTGAACAACATATTGTGTGTAATTATGAATGGTTTAATTAATTTTATGCATCACATATTTCATAAAAATGTTTTTGTCCATGATAAAAATGTTTTAATAAATATGAAACTCATTCATTTACCTCTTATATATATATATATATATATATATGTAGGTGAGCATCATGAGGACTCGCTTTAGAGATTGTTGGGAGTTAATCCCTTTTTGTAAAGCCACCCAAGAAATGCCTCCGTGTCAAGGCTTTAGCCTTTACTTTTGGTCAAGCTATGCTAAGCTTTATTTGTCAACCTTTTGTTATGTCCTATTTGTGATCTTGGGTTATGTATTAAATAAATACCTATATCTATATTGTAAATGTGTGAGGAGATGTTTTATATATTTTGAATATGATTATGTGTACACAGCTCAATGGACAATGTTAATTACATTTTGTTTCCGCTTTAGGCCCCGATATTATTTAAATATTTTGAAATTTGGTCTTTGAGGCTATAGGTAATCTATGATTACTGGTTGGTCACCACTCTAACCTCTAGGGGCGGATTGGGGTCGTGACAAAGTCTATAAGCATCATAGATAGTTCTCATAGGTAGAAAATGTGCAGATTTAGTTAACTTATCCACAGTAACCCAAACATAATTCATACCTCTAGCTGTCTGAGGTAGACCAACGATGAAATCCATGATTATGTGCTCTCATTTCCATTCCGGAATAGGGAGAGGTTGAAGTAGCCCTGTCAGTCTTTGATATTCGGCTTTGACTTGTTGACATTTAAGGCATTTGGATACATATTCTACAATTTCCTCATGTTAGGCCACTAATAACTTTTCTTCAAATCTTGATACATTTTATTATTGCCCAAATGCATGGCAAACTTGGACTTGTGATCTTCTTCTAAGATCCTTTTCTTCAAATCAGAAATATTTGGAACACGCAATCTCCCTTGAAATTTCAACACTTGGTTCTCAACTGTCACGCCCCAAAAATAATAAAACAATCCATCCACCATAAGCATTATATGTTAACAACAATAATAAAATTATCTTTCATTAATTCATTATGATATACAAAAGAGAAGCATATGCATCATACATTCATAAAGCCTAACAACATATGTTTCCAATTAAAAGAGAGGAAGAAAGATAAATAGATACACATGCCCTGTGGGCTTACAACCTTCCAAGACGAAGCTTGGTTACAACAAAATGAGTTAGAAGCTCAATACAAATTAAGCCCTAGGCTTGTACAAAAAGCAAATAAATATAGATAAACAAAAGTGAGCTCTCAGTTCCACATGTTGGACAATCTTCACTATATTTAGAAAAATAAATTTTGTTGTGTACTTAACAACAAACATAATTTATTTTTCCGAATACAGTGAAGATTGTCCAACAATCTTAAGACAGATTATTTTTTGGTGTTTTCATTGTATTTAATTTTCTGTGTTTTCACAAAAGTGATATTCTGGTTGGAAAACAAATAGTAGTAATATATTGTTTGACAGATAGTAGTAATATACTATCTATTTTATTTGACAACTACTAGTAATATACTGGTGTTATTAACAATTACAGAATATTAATTTGTGTTACAGAAAATTATTGTGGTATTTTATTTTTCTAGTTTTAGTAACAAGGAAAATAAAATTATTTTGTGTTATAATTTATTTTCTGGTTTTAGTAACTAGAAAATTAATTTATGTTTTGGTTTTTTCTGATTTTTGTAATCAGATATTATGGCTACTTGTTGGCTTTTTGGCTTTCGAAGGTTATTATTATAATTTTGAGCGTGCCAGCAAGGATCAATCAGTCCTTACAGAATATTAATTGCCAACCAATTATCAGACGATTGTGTTTTAGCTCTTTCAACCTCAATGAAGAGGACTTTTACTAGTGGCTTGGTTTAGGAGAATTAAGCAAACAACGATTAAATGAAGAACAATTGTAATATTTCATTAAGTAAAATGGAAGACTTACAATGATCCAAATCAGTCTCGTAGAGGTTTACAGCAACAAACTGCTTGAAACTATTCCTCTGAACGAAGTGTAGTGTAGGAATTTGAAGTACAGAAATGTAAAGAACAAGAAATGTAAAAACTAGAAAGAAAATAAAGTAGATAAAACTGGTTTTTTGGATCTGAGTGTGAGGCTTTTTCTGGGGCCTTCTCTGCCATTTATACTTCTCAATGACAACCGTCAAAATGGATTTCTAACCGTCGAACCATCCCTCCATGATCGCTGATCATGTTCCTCACAGTTAGCTCCACTATGCCATATCTGCAGTTAGGCTTCCCTCCTAATTTTGAATTTAAATATATGAGTAACCGTTAAGGCCACGTCATCTTGCATCTCTTCGCTGATTCAGTGCTATGCAGATCTACAATAACCAATACTGACTGCCACGTATATGATTACGATTGAAGATTTGAATTGTCTTCTCGTATTGCCCTCATTCTGCCACGTGTTGGACTGTGATTGGCTTATACAAAATATGCAGCAAACATTACCCCCTGCACTAATATACCCAATACTTGGTGATATTAGTGGATCAAAGTATTTTATCCACGTCTTAGAACGTGCATGGGCTTTACATTTTCAAAAATGCAACCATCATTCCTCAATGAACATTTGCATTAAATTCTTCTCTATCCCTTGAACATTCCCATTATCTTAGTATTCGAAAAGACTAGTTCAGCTCTCATGGCTAAGCAGACCTTTTCTTACCTCGATAAAGCATATGAAGAGTTGTTTGATAATGCTGTTCGTCCTTGAAAGAATCTTCATGCATTGATTAGCCACCTTTATCCGCCTTCCTATATTCAAGTCATGGAAGCTTTTGCAAACTATCAACCTTTGGATTATGAACCTATTGTCCACAATTCTTTAACCCAAAATTTTGCAAACATGGATATTGGAAGCTCTTCCTCTAACCCAAAACCTTCTGCATGGGATGGGGCTGCAGCTTCTTCTTCTTCTGGGGCTTCTAGTTGGAGAAGTTGGCCAGAACCTGAGGAGTCCAAGTTAAGAGAGCGAATCAATCATCATTTCGTCGAATTTGTTGATCCTTTAACTTTCCCTCCCTTTGCTCAGAGTTCAGTAGTTTACCCATATGTACCCATCGTTCGCCGACGCCGTCTGGAAGACAACCTACTCGTAGCATGGTACACATCTTCTATGCCTACGAAGATAGTACAAGCTATCCGTCGTCCAGAAGAAGCTCAAGGGTATAGCCCGTCATTCTTAGCCTGGAAGGCAAAACTTTGTTCTTCTGACTGGCTTGATATTGTCAACAACTCCCAATCTCCTTTTTTTGAGATGGAAGCTCATGCACCTCCTCTTCCGCAAAACCCCCACTGGATGGAGGAACTGAGAAATACTCTCTTTGAGGACTAGTTTCTCCCCTTCTATCACCCTCCATCTTCTCCTACTAAATATCAGCGACAACAAGCCCAACTTCTGCTTGCGGCCTTTTCTCATTTTCCCTTTAATGTTCTTGAGGATGATATTCCTCTCAAGAACTCTCGATGGGCTTGTGATGTTATGACCCAGGGTCATATTCTTAACCCCATCGCCCAAGCAGAGCTCCAAATGTTTTTGGACCAACTCCTGCTCCTTCTTCATTGGCATCACATTTCTGTGGCCACCACTCGATCTTTGAACCAAATCTCAGCCCGTCGAGTTCATACCCAGTATGAAGTAGAGAACCTCATCGATGAATATGATGATTTCAAGAATGAAGACTGCATACTGGGATGATTTGGACATGGATGAGATGGAACAAGGGTTGAAAGAAACATAGTTTGAAATAAAGGCCGAAAAACTTTTTTATCAAGTAAGAGCATATCAACTTCAGCAGCTTAGCCTGGAGCAGATAAAAGATAGAATAAAAAATGAACAAAAGTTTATTGACCATAATTGGAACAAGTTCCATGATCTTGTCATTTATTCTATTCTTTATTTTTATGAACTTGAATATGTAGCCAAGGAAGGCTTCTGATGTAATTGCTTGCTTTTGTCTGAATAAAGCTAAGATGTTTTCTCTTTATTTGGCATGGTTTGATTTCACCTCATTTGTTAAAAACAAACAAACTTAGGGTTTCGAATTCAACAATTTCCTCCTTTGAAACTCAATTCGATCATACCCAATGAGATACTGGAAACCCCAATTTGAACTTTTCCAACATATGGAGTGTAATTGATAACTTTAGCCTTAGGTTTCCTTTCGGAATCAGAGCTTCGAATTCACCAATTTTGCCCTTCGAAACTTGATTTGATCATATCCAATTTCCCAACATATGGTTAACACAAGTAGTTCTAAATCAATTAATTTTGCTTCGCACAAACAGTCTATATTTTTCCAAAATATGGAAACCACTTTTAAAGACTGCACTGTTTTATTTTAAAAAAGTGATTTCTTTTGTATACTACTAAACTAACTATTGGTTTGAAACCAAAAACAAACTACTTCTAACCACAAGTGTAGACACCCCATTTTTAACCAACCTTAAGACTCAGACGTCATCGATTGAGTGCTCGGTGATTGCACATGTTGTGCTCGTTCTGAGGTTACGGAGTCTCGGCTGAGAGCCTTGCCGCCAGACTTCGGGGCTCTTTTATGCTTTGCCTCAGTTTGCGAACCAGGTTCTGTTTTCTCTTCCCGAGGGGAGGGAGAGGTCTCGTAGACCATCTCTCAGTGGCCGTAGGCTACTTTTCGTGGTCGTAGACCACTGTTCCCGTTTGGAGACCAGTTTTTGGTTTTCGGAGCCGTCGGCCGTGCGCCTCGGTTCGAGACCGCTTAACTTTCTCCGTTTGCTCCAGTTTTTGGCACACACCTTGTTTCCTTCCTCTAGAGGGACACTGTGGCCCGGGAAACCACCTTCGTGGTCACACGCCACTTTTGATGCTTAACAGTCAGTTTTCGGGGCACCCGGCTGCGCGTTTTGACCCCCGAACCCTCGTTTTGCATCCGTCTCGGTCCATTTTTGGCATGGACCCTATTTTCATTGTTTAGGAGGTGGTACAAGGGTGGGAGACCACCTTTTCTCTTGGAGACCACCTTTTCTCCCGCCGACCGTTTTTCTTGTCAGGAAGCTGGTCTCCTTGGTTTTTAAGCCACTTTTGCAAGTCTCCCACCATACCACAAGCTTGAATTCAATGTGGAGACCACCAATTGGGGATGCCGACCACCATTCATCAACTTGGACCTTTTGAACTGGTCGGTCGACCAAGGGAAGTGGTCGGCCGACCACCTGAACTGGTCGACCTACCTCCCTCAGTTCTGTCTCTATGAGTTGTTGCCAGCTGTGCCAGCTGGAAGCCACAGACTACATCCTCCATACACATGTA
>JAPPVO010000013.1:27114451-27175364 GCA_030407325.1 Camellia japonica | reverse complement strand
TTGGAAAATGGGTAAAAAGTAGATGAAAAGTGAAGGAAAATGGAGAAATGAGGGTAAACTTGAAAAAGTCAACCCTATGAGAGAAAATGAGAGAAAAAGTCAAAGCCGGGAAAAGTGCATAAAACTCGAGAGAAACTCGGGAGGGGAACAATCCTTAAGTGGTGGAAATCCGAGAAAAGGGGTCCAAATCAAATTCTAATCGGTTCAAAAGGAAGAGAAACTAAGAGGTTTAGCGAAGAAAATGTGCGTGGCGCGTTGGAAAATGCGTAAAAAATGCAAATCTAGAGAGAAAAAACACCAAAAGAGAAAGGGAGAGCAATTTCGGCCTTGGAGAAGTGAAGAAATGAACCCTAGAGGCTTATACTTAAAGACTCGTGGGTGAAAAGACCAAAAACCCTAAATCTGCCATCGGTGGCCGGTAGGTGGCTGGCAGGTCACATTAGTGGCCGGCAAGGCTTTTTGATGGCCGACAAATGGCCAGCGAGTGGCCGGTCGCCTTCCTCTGTGTCCTAGTGTTGTTTTATGTCTTTGTTTCCTAAGAGGTGTAGGGAAAATTTACTGTTAGGTCCGGATTGTTTCTAAGGGAGCTCAAAACTAGGTTTTGGCGCATGATGTTCCCCACTTGTCAACATGAACGACGTGTATCCTTTTGAACATGTTGCAGTTCCTCTGAGAGGTAAATTGGAGGTGCCACCGAGTATTGTTTTATTCGTTTTATGCTTTTGTTCTTTTTCCTTGCATAGAATGTGCATTTCCCGTATGAAACGCGAGCCCAAGTGGTTTTCTTGTTTCTCGAGACATGTAAAGAGTGAGCCCGAGCGATTTTTCTTTGTTTATCGGGACATGTGAAACGCGGAGCCCCGAGCGGTTTTTCTTATATCTCAAGATGCGTGACACGCAGCCCTGGGCTTGTTTTATCTCGAGACGTATGAAGCGCGAGCCCAAGCAATTTTTCTTATATCTCAGGACGCGTGACGCGCAGCCCTGGACATGTTTTATCTCAAGACGCGTGAAGCGTGACCCGAGCAGTTTTCATGTATCTCAGGATGCTTGACGTGCAGCCTTGGGCATGTTTTATCTCGAGACGCGTAAAGTGCAAGCCCAAGTAGTTTTCTTGTATCTCAGGATGCGTAATGCGCGCCCTGGGCATGTTTTATCTCAGGACGTGTAAAGCGTGACCCTGAGTGATTTACTTGTATCTCAGGACGCGTGACGCGTGACCCTGGTCGTGTTTCATCTCAGAACACGTAAAGCGTAACCCTGAGTGGTTTTCTTGTTTCTTGGGATGCGTGAAACGTGACCTCAAGTGGTTTTTGTTCCTTTGTTTCTTGGGACACGTGAAGTGGGAGCCCGAGCAATTTTTTTGAATCTCAAGACGCGTGACGCACGAACCTGGGCGTGTTTTATCTCGAGACGCGTGAAGCGCGGGCCCAAGCGATTTTCCTGTATCTCAGGACACGTGACGCGCTGCTCTGTGTGTGTTTCATCTCGGAATGCGTGAAGCGCGAGCCAAGCAATTTTTCTTATTTATCGAGACACGTGAAACGCGACCCTAAGTGGTTTTTGTTCCTTTGTTTCTTGGGACGCGTGAAACATGAGCCAAGCGATTTTCTTGTATCTCAGGAGGCATGACGTGCAGCCTTGGGCGTGTTTTATCTCAGGACGCGTGAAGTGTGAGCCTGAGTGATTTTCCTATAGCTCAGGACGTGTGACGTGCAGCCTGGGTGTGTTTCATCTCGGGCCCCGAGCGATTTTTCTTGTTTTTCAGGATGTGTAAAATGCGACCCCGAGTGATTTTTGTTCTTTTGTTTCTTAGGACGCATGAAGCGCGAGCCCGAGCGATTTTTCTTGTTTCTCGAGATGTGTGAAACACGACCCCAAGCAGTTTTCGTTCCTCTTGTTCTCGGGCTTCTTCAATTTCTCGGAACGTGTGAAACATGACCCCAAGCGATTTTTCTTTACTTTCTCAGGATGTGTGAACACGACCCCGAGCGATTTTCGTTCTTCAGTTTCTCAGGACGTGTGAAACGCAACCCTAAGCAGTGTTTTCGTTCCTCATCTTGCGTTTTGGGCGTGGTCAGAATGTGTTTTGTTTCTTTTTCTAGGGAACCTATGTTGGTTTTAAACTTGAAGCTGCTCATTTATATGCTCATGTATTATTATTCTTGTTCTTGCTTATTGCATTATCTCGCATGATCATGAGTTTTCAAAATAGTCAGCTTCGCGAAGCGTGTGAGTCCAGCTTTCAAAGTCGCATTGTGCATATCATTTGCATCCTGCCCCTGAACTATGCTAGTTTGATTTCTTGCAAAGGGATACGTAGGCAGCCTGCGGTGAAACAATTTATTTTTGTCTTGATTGTTTGTCCAAGTCTTATTGCCTTGTCAAAATGGGTCATCTTAAGGCTTTGACATTCACTCACGTCATTTCATGACTCCGAGTTCTGTCAAAGAGGGGCAATTGTTGACACCCCATTTTTTACGGCCATTATGACTTGAACGCCATCGCTTGCACACCCGATGATGAGTCTATGTGCTTGTCAAGTGCTCGAAGTTCTCAGCAGAATGCCACAACTTGGAGCCTTTTAACCCTGCACCCTGTTGTCTTTGCTTTTGGACCAAACTCATTGTTTTTCAAAGTCTGTAGCCTCTGGTAGCCGACTAGCCACCTCTTTGGGCAGTCGACCACCCCTGTTGCCTTTGCTTTGAGAGTTGTTTCAAGCCTCCTGTTCTTTTAAGCATGAGACTGAGGTTATCATGCTTAATGGTTTAATCCCTTTTAGGGGTTCATTATCAACGGCATGACATCTCATTCATGTCTTAAGTTAACTCTTGGTTTGGTACTTCACTCCATTAGAGGACTTAAATTCATTCTGGACTTAATGGATTAAAGGATGGTTGGTGATTTAAAATTAAGTAACTAAAATTGAAGGCTAAAATGGTGCAAGATAAGAATTTGTTTTTGTGTTCAATCGGACGTTAATTGAACACGTGGAAGCTTGAGGCATTTCATACTTATTAGTGATGAAATGATTCAAGTTTCCAAGGTCACCACTTCCATTGATCTTTCATGAAAGGAAGGGGGTATGAGTCTTATTTTGTGCATTTATTGAACTTGCACATTTTGTTCATAAGCCATCATAATGAAATTGCTTGAGTTGATAGTTTGTGAACCAAATTTTGTCTCTCCTTTGATTTGTTCATGATAAGGAGGGGTGAGTTGTGCATACAATCCTTGAGAATACCCTGTGCATGCTCTATTTGTCCTCTATTGCAACAAGATGAACCTGTGCAGCAGTGGCCGGCAGACCACTTTTCATGGCCGACAGATCATCACTCTTGGCCAGCCGGCCACCAATGCAAAATTCAACAGTGTGTCTCTTGAGCAGAGTAGAGTTATTCTGGAAGTGGGCAATAGTGTAAGAGTTCTACTGCGCAACAGAGGCTCTTTGGAAGCATGAACGTCCCGAGCATGCGCATGAACGTCCTCGCTTCCTGAGGCAGAGTAGTTAGCTTAGTACTTAATTGGTTAGCTTAATTACTTTTTTAAATTGCACTTGTGTTGTAATTATTTAATTAGTTAAAGTAGTTAACTAGTTATCATGTTGTTATCATTAATTAACTAGAATAGTTAGTCAATTCATATGCTGTTGTAATAATTAGTTAAGTAGTTTAGCTATTTATTCATTTCGTTTTGTAATAGTTAATTAATTAGTTTAGCTTAATTAGTTAGCTAGTTAGTTTATTCGGACCCTCCTTCGTGAGAGTGTAATATTGTAATAATATGTACGTCTTTCAACCCCACGTCTTTTTCCCTTTTATTTACTAGCTTATGATGGTTAAATTAGGGACATCATGTTTTGTTTAGCATACTTCATGTTTGCATCCACTTGTATTGCATGCACCGAGGCTTAGTTCATCATTCTGACTTGCATTGCTAGTTTAATACTTATTTGAATACGTGCTTAGATTGCATGTTATCAAATTGATTCATATGCTATATTAGTAGCCAAACCTATCAATTGCATATCGCATGTGTTGCATTAGTCATGTTGCATAGTTACAAATCATGCATTTTTCTAACTCATTTTTTTTTTTTTTGGCTTGGAGCACTAAGTGAGCCTTTACTCGCTTTAGCATATCGCATGCATGTGATTGTTGTCATGTTTAGCATGCTTGCCATGAGGCTAAGTGCTTAAATGCTATAACTGCTTGAATGCCTGCAAATGAAGGCTAATTGCTTGAATTGGAATAATTTGAGTAATGTTTATATGCAATCACTTTTTCAAGTGGTACATATTTCCAAACTCTTTTCGAAACAAACATGAATCAAGTGTTCAATTCTTGCAATTTAGTCTATACTTGTGTGTGTGCACATCACGTAGTAATACTAGCCTAATAACCGGAACAAGAGCATATAATGTACATAAGATTCATATCATGATTAGTAGAGGCCAATCTTTGATCAGGCGAGCGGGGGTGCTCAATTCATGACCTTTGGAAGGAATGGCTTTATGAAGTCGGTTGTTGGAATGTTGGTGTTCATTATTAGTCATGTGATTGTATTAACACATGTGAAAGCAATGGTTTGTAATTAGAGGGTCAAAGTGTGTAATGGGAATACATCTATAATGAAATGAATTTTATTACTTAGTTATATGTGTCGGTTGGTGTGTGATTGGTATTACATGGCTTATGGCAAGTGACAGGTGATAGTGTAAGTGATGTTTGATAAATGGTTAGGGGAGTATATAATTAGTTGGCATAAGATCTTCTTCTAATGGTAAAAGAGGTTTAAGAAATTCTTTTGAATCAATACAGATAAAATGAGAAGATAACAAATGTGTTTTTTTTTTTTTAATGTCAAGTTGGGTTTTGTGAAGAACGTATCTATCTATGTATATTTTATTTTAGATATAAAAGAGCACATTACTTATCTAATTATCACCTGATAACATTCATGATCACATGTATCTATTGGTCCTATTATTAAGAATCATTGTAGATCCTACAAGACCTTCTGTTCATCCCATGTTGCTTAACCATTTTTTAGGAACAAAGTCGGTTGCATCAGTTCGCAGATCAAGAAATTATTTATTTTGTTGAGGGTTCATTTTGTATAGATGTAGGTGAAAGTTTAATGTGTTTGTGAAAATAATGTTGTTCTTCTATTGTAAATATTCATTTTTTTGAAATATTCAATGTAAGCCTAAGGGACATGTGTTTTTATTATTTGTATTAAACATTCTATCATTGTAATTATGCGAGAGGGGACTTTAATTATACTATTCATTTTGTTTTTTCATAACTATATTTTTGAAAATGGACTCTAATGGGATTTGGTAATTTATTGAGTAATAAAGTGGGGCGCGACATTAGCTTTTATCATTAAAAATGTTACTTCGCTATAAAATATATAGATATAGATATAGATATAGATTGAAAAAAATCCAAAAAAAAATCAAAATCAAAATCAAATCAAAAAAGCAAGTTTTTTTACTTTCTTCAAAATGTTTTGTTTTGATTTTTTATTTTTTTGGTTCATCTAGTTAAGTAGATTTTAAAAGGCTAAAAGATTTTGAAATTAAAACAAAAAAACAAAAAAACAAAAAAAACAAAAAACACAAAAACAAAAAAAACAAAAAAAAAAAAACTAAAAAATGCCAATCTCAAAAGCAATATGTGATTTTTATTAATTGTTACCATAATTTAAGCTACTAAAACTATTTATTATTTCTATAATAAAGCATTAAATTGTACACACAATAGTATAATTTAATATGATGTGTTAGTCAATAGGATTTTTTTTAAATATTTTAAAATAAAAAAAAATTAAGAATTTTATGATGAAATATTGTCGATTTCTTAGTATAATATATATATAGATATAGATTTGAAAAAAATCCCAAAATAAAAAAATGGCAGATGAGATTCCACAGGACGGGGCTCCTCCAGGGGTTCCACCTGCATTTCCACTCATTCTCGAGATAGAAGAGCCGGTAGTTGCCGAGGCTGGGAAAGCGGTTGAGGGCATTGAGGCCAATCTCGAGGTGGAGTTTGAGCCTGAGTTTGAGCTAGAGCCGCTACCATTAAGGGTACGGCCTTTTGATTTGACGAGATATCATCCCCGTACGCACATATTGCCACCCGAAGGCATTAGGCATTTTAGCGACTTTACTCGCGATGCACCAGAGGACCTCTTGCTGAGGGAGCTGGCCTTCCACCTGTCAGCCAACGCCATTGAGGTACGAACGCACTCTATTTTCATGCATTCCTGTCTGTCTTTTCACTGCATTTCTTACACTGCCTTTCATCTGACTGTGCTTTCATCACTACCTGATCTGATTCATCTGTTCTTTGCTACAGGGAGAGTCTCGTGCCTACACGGGGTATGGAGCTACGACAGCGAGGGATTGGTATGACGAGCTCCCTGCCGGGTTCGTGACATCATCGATGAGATCCTCTTCGGCCTTTTCTACTCCAGCCTGACACGTGTAATTGCGAGCTGTCCTCTTTTACGAGCGCTTGTGGAGAAGAGGTGGGACACCACCAATTCTTTCCACTTCTCTACAGCTGGGGAGATGACGATGACTCTCTATGACTTTGTCATGATCACAAGCTTAGGAGTAGGGGGCGATCCGATCCCTTTCAACACAAACATGGGGGAATGAGAGGCGGCCTAGGTCAAGCTGCTACGAGCGCACCCACCTTTGTACCAGCCAGCTATGGTCAGACATAGTTGGTTCGCTATATAGTTTCGAGGGTGTGAGCCTGAGAAATTAGAGGAAATGGAGCAATATGCCAGAGGCTTCCTGATGTTTGTCCTCGGTACCACCTTGTTTTCGAGCACGTGAAACACCGTGGGCTTATATCTGTTGAGCGCCCTAGTGACCCTTCCTCGGTACACTTCTACGACTGGGGTGGAGTTGGCCTCGCCACCCTGTACGGCTATATAAGCTCTACCTCCCGCTTGAGGAGAGAGCTAATCGGAGGCTACTGGCCAACCTGGGAGGTATGTATTTCGGTTCTCTCTGTATACTTTCTACTTTACATTTCTGCCTTATATCTGTTCAACACCTGTGCTTTAAGCTTTGGACTTTCTAGATCTGCAAATGCTTTCTGCTTTGCAATTTCTGCATCTGTTCATGCCCTGTGCTCATATCACTACACTTTCCTTGCAGCTATGGGTTTATGCATATTTTCCAGCCCTTGCTCTAGAGCCTATGGAGGTGCTCCCCCTTGTGGTTCCCTACTCGTGTCAATACGATGGTCGATGTCGGCGTTGGAGTCGTGAGACTTTCGCCCTCTTCCGCCATTACTTTGATACAGTGGCCACCCACGAGGTAACCCGAAACACAATTATTTTTCTTTACAACTGTTCTGATTCATACATTAGCAACTAATGGAGACTAATAATTTGTACATTCCTTGTTTGCAAATCACATGGCAACCTTAGGCAATGATGCCGGCCAAGGTACGAGACCTGTATGCGGGAGCTTGGGGCACATCGCGATTCTGGATCCTACAGGAGCGCCAAGTCTGCCAGGCTTGGTTCTTGAGTGAGAGATTCATTCACCAGACCGTGGGCTTGCTGGATCTGGTAGTTCTGATGCCACTGCTAGAGTCTATGAGGTCAGCAGACAGCCTATCCGTTGATGCAGTCACTTAGTTCATGGTATGCTTGGATGCTGATTTCTTTAGGGGTGAGGGCGACTATGTGAACTTTATTCAGACCCATCTCATGCCACCTATGATAGGCGCTCACGGAGGCGAGGAGGCGAGGGATCCTGTGGCGAGAGAGGCGACTAGGGCTCGTGCTAGAGGGGCTCCTCCTGCAGAGCAGAGCACCCGTTGGCCGAAGCTTCCCACCGCACTCACATGTTGGCGGCATACTGGGGTTGCTTACTAGATCCCGATTGAGCCAGCAGAGGTTGGACATGAGCTTGTCAGAGCCCAGGGTTTATCTCAGGTATGGGCCATTCTTTACAATTTGCACCCGACATTTCATTTCAGATATGTTTATTGTGAACACTAATCATCCAAACGCATTTGCAAGCATCCATAGAGTACACATGGAGCTGTCTCGAGCTAATAGCTTCCTTGATGGGTATGGTACAGAGGAGGGAGACGCTGCTCGGTCTCCATGGTATCCAAGTAATTTTCTTTAGTTCGCACTTCATGCTATCAAATTTCCACTGATATACTGGCATTTCAACCGTAGTCTTTCCCAAACTACACTAATACATTGCATTGGCACGCTGTACTTATACACTGTACTCATACACTGTAACGGATTTCTACATACACTCATTCTGCATACTATACTTGCATCTGATACACACATTGTACACTATAGCTCATATGTTGAGAACTGTCTTTTCAAATCCCATCTGTACTGATGCCATAGGTGGTAGTAGCAGTGATAGCACCGGTAGCACCTCCTCCAGCAACAGAGATGAGAGAGAGACAAGCCCCAGCTCGTGGCCGAGATAGGGGTGCCCGAGGCCATAGCAGTCCTTTAGAGCCCATCTTGAGCGATGATGATACTGAGACTAGTGGCTCGGAGGAGGCAGTGAGTTGGCATTCTGAGTCATCTGAGAGTGGAGATGATGATGCTGGCTAAGGATCGGAGAGTAGAGGGAACGCCGAGGCGGGCTTTGAGGCAGAGAGTGGAGACGATGTCGACTCTGGTTCTAGTTTAGCGATTGATTCAAATAGCGGCGCTGATGGAGATATTGCCCCGAGTCCTCCCCTTCGAGGAAGAGGATGAAGAGGGCCTCTCGGGCCTGAGGCGACAGGCGCTGATTTATTTTTTTATACCTTTTTGCTTAGTTTCTTTATGTTGGCAACATTAGCATATGTATAGCTTTAGATAGGTTTATTTTTCTTTTGAAACTTGTACTTCTTTTTTGTAAAACCATGATTGGAAAAAAAACCTCGCAATTTTATGTAAAGTGTTGTAATTTTTGCATCATGAGCACCATATTTGCATGAAATGGACATGGAATTGAATTGGCCAAGAGCACTTGATTGAAACAATGTTCTTTACCAGGTAATGAGCCGACCAACAACCAAAATACAAAATACAACTCGATAAACAAAACAAAAACAAAAACAACTCAAATACAAACAAACAAACTTGCTAAAACCAAAAAGACCAAATCAAGACTTTAAAACACACAAAGATCAAAACAAAGCACATGCGTTCAGCACTACCTAGCACACAAGTGGACAGTAGGTTTGAAAGAAAGGCTGCCGGCTAGAGGTAGAGCTTGTCGGCCATAGAGGGTAGCCTCCCGGCCACAGAGGTATCCTACCGGCCACAGAGGTAGCCTGCTAACCACAAATGTAAGAATCGCCAGATTGCTGACAGCTGGCTTCCACTCACAGCCTTATCTTCTACAAAAGGTTTAACTTCATGAATTCTTCTCCAGAACTTCATTTCAGCTGCAATTTCTTCCACAAATGGAGCCCTTTTTTGCCGAAAAGCTCTTGGGTTGGATAGCTTTTTTAGACGGCTCGAAAAAGGTAAATTTTTGGAGTTTTGGCATAAATGCACTTTTTTCATTGAGTTGTTGTCCACTTTGTTTTCCGTTCCTTCATGCTGTGGCTTGATGTTGGGACCTGATTACACATGTCTTTTGCTTCGGGGGACAAGAAAATGCCTAACAATTAAGAATTTCAGGCACTAATGGAATCCCGGCGCGATGAGGAAATCATGCCTCAGCCTCGTTTGGCCACGCTCAAGCTTTGGGTTAAATGTGTGGGCTCACTCTGTACGAAGCCCAATCATTGGCCCACAACGGAGAGCTGGACATACCCAGCTTCATTCATTGATTTTTCGACGTCAGTGACAGAGGCCACCTTTTCTAGCGGGGTTTTTGGCAACATGCCCTCTGCTTGTGCATGCTTGCACATTTCCTTCTTGCCCCTAGTTTTGGCGGATCCAGGATTCGCTTCATCGAAGTGGCCTAAGGCTTGAAACAAGGCAAGACTTGCATTGGTTTGGCGCTAGTCGAGACCTTGATGGGCTTAGATGCCTTTCATCGGTGAGAGACTACCAGATTCGCAGGGAGTCCACTACTTCTTCAGGTATTGTTTTCCACTCTTTTTCATATGTGTTCTCACATATCACTCAACAACCATACTCTGTTTTTCTTTCAAAACCCTTTTCTCACTTTTCTCTCAACACACATCTCTCTATTCTTTAATCTCTCTTTTCTTTCATCCCTTCCCAGATGTGGCTTATAGATAAGGTAGTGGACTCTTGCCCTGAGTACTCAGCGCAAGGCTACTTCTTCCGCCACCGACTAGTGGATTTTCTGAATGAAGGATGGTGGTGTGACTAGATGTGCAACAGGTCTGCTGTTGACATAGTCGGGGGTTGCCCCTAGCTTAATCTGACCGAGATGAGTTATAGCATGTCGCGGCAGCCTGGCATACAACTGATCAGCCTCACGCACTGCGTGTTCTATTTTCGTTTCCGGTTTAGACGTCAGTTTGGGCACGATCAAACCTATCCAAAAGAGGGAGTAGAGTACCCAGTTTCATTCCCCATCCGTGGTTCACACTTGGCTAGGTACCTCACTGCTTGGAGGACGAGAGAGCTTTTGGCCCCTGCCCCTAGTTTCAGTTACGCCCTTTCTGGTGAATGCTTGGCTTGGCTAGATGACGAGGCACAAACCAGGCCCACTTTGGCTTCAGAAGCTTCCACAAACACGAGCAGAGGACGCACGAGCACCTGACTCATCTATGCCCCTAGTTTATTGCTTTGACCTTTCTTTTCAAGTTTTTTCGATGTAATAAAAGCAACTTTGATTTGTATCAGAGAGTTGGAGAACTTTATGTTGAAATCAATGAAATTAAAGTTGTGAGTGATGAAAATTTTCCTTTTGGTCCAAAAGGTAAAATTTTGAACAAAATCAACTTTTATCAAAACTTTCCAAAACCATTTTCGAAAAAGGATCACCACTTGACACGCATGGAATCAATCCTCAAGATGTACAACCCCAAATCAAAAGATCAAAAATGCCCTTGATTGAACACCACTGCTCTGCATTGTAACCAACTCTTCTTTCCAGAATGAAGATCACAACTGAACTTTCAGATAAAGAATAGACAACGATGACCTGATCAAACACATGGACATGATAGTTGAGTTAGAGGTGATTACGGCCGAACTTCAAGATGAAGTTGCATACGTATCCTGAAGATGGGAATCAGGCCTTACGTAGTTCGGCTTAGGTTCACTCGAGTATTAACTCTCTCCTTTTGTGCTCAAACTTTTGCTAAAGTTGCCCTTTAGGGTTTTTAAACTTGTGAGCTCAGTTTTTCTTTGTTTCTAATTTTTCATGCTCTAACTTTTGCCTAGGTCGCCTTTCTGAGTTTTTAGCCTAGCGAGCCTCTCAGGGATAGTATTTCTTCAACTTGTCCATGTTGATCGATTGTGAAAATTCCAGGCCATCTATGTCCATGAGAATAACAGCGCCACCCGACCAGATAGCTTTGATGATGTAAGGATCAGTCCAATTGGGTTTGAACTTGCCCCTAGGGTCATGAATGGGAGCTCGGTTGTCTTTCAACACCATATCTCCCTTTTTGAGATTCTAGGACTTAACTTTCTTATTAAAAGCCCTAGCAATTTTGCGCTAGTAGCCCTGAACATGATACAATGCTTCAGCCTTCTCTCATCAAACATCATTAACTCTTCAAATTTGTTCTGTTGCCAGTCCGCCTCTGCTATCTGACACTCAGCCATAACTCACAGCGACAGGACTTCTATTTTAATTGGCAGAACAGCTTCCATCCCGTAGACAAGAGAATAAGGAGTTGCCCCTATAGACGTCCGGATTGAAGTTCTATAGCCCCAGAGTGCGAATGGTAGTTTATCAGGCCAATCCCTGTAAGTCTCAACCATCTTCTGCAAAATATTCTTGATGTTCTTGTTGGCGGCCTCAACAGCTCCATTGGTTTGCAACCTATATGTAGACGACTTATGGAAAGCCACATTATATTTCTCCAACACGTCTATCACCTCCTTCTTGAAGTGGGAGCCATTATCTGATATGATCTTGTTTGGCACTCCATACTGGCAAATGATATTGTTTCTGATGAACTTAGCCACATGCGATGATTTCAACACTGCATAGGACTGAGCTTCCAACCACGTTGTAAAGTAATAAATTGCCACCAAAATGTATTCATGCCCATTCGACCCTTTTGGTGTGACTGCACCAATGACGTCAATTCCCAGATTGAGAAAGGCCATGGTGAAGTCATGTTGTAAAGTTTCGATGGTGGGATATTCATGCGATTAGCATGAATTTGGCATTTGCGGCATCGCTGAACAAAACCAATACAATCCTCCTCCATGATGAACTAGTAGTAACCTTGCCTAAGAATCTTCCGGGCTAGCATCACTCCGTTCATGTGTGCTTCGCACTCTCTTCTATGGATGGCCTCCATCAAGCGCTTTGATTCCTTCTCTTCGACACACAACTTGTGCATTTTCAGATGACCTCTTTTGTATAGTTTACCTCTACAGATGATAAATTGGACGGCCATTCACCGTATTCCCCTTTTGTCGTTGGCATTTGCCCCCGGTGGATAAATCTCCTTTTCCAAGAAGTTCCAAATATCGTAGTACCAAGGTTTTTGTCTTGTGCTTCATCTGTTGTGGCGATAGTTTCATAAGCTGGCGTGTATTTCTGTGTAATGATAATCGGATGCATCCGGACTCCAAGTGGGATGTCTACCATGGATGATAGAGTTGTTAAATCATTAACAAACTTGTTGTTCTCTCTCAGTAGATGCGTGAAAGTCAGCTTTTCAAACCTAGGAATGAGAACGTCCAGGGTCTGGTGATAAACCTTCATCTTTTCTTCTTTGACCTTCCAGTCTCTATTTGCTTGAGAAACAACTAGGTTTGAGTTCCTGATAATGTCCAACCTTTTTGCCCCTAGTTCCAGGGCTGCTTCTAAACCAGCGACACACATTTCATATTCTGCTTCATTATTGGACACCTTGAATCGGAGTTTGAAGGCTAAAGGTATATAGGAGTCGTTGGGTGCTATCAATAACACACCTATCCTATAACCGTATTGATTGGCTACTCCGTCAAAGTACATCGTCCAAGTCTCCTCCTTAACTTGCAGAATGGCTTCATCTGGGAACAGAATATTCCACCGCTTCATTCCCTTTTACCAGGTGATCTGCCAGGAACTCCGCTATAGCTCTCCCCTTGATCGATTTGCGGGTGATGTACTTGAGATCAAATTCGGAAAGGAGAAGTAACTGACTGGCTAGCCTACCCATAAACACTAGTTTATCAAAGAGATATTTGATGGGATCTAATCTTGAAACCAAGATTACAGAATGAGCTAACAAGCAGTGCCTCAACTTCCTAGTAGCCCATACCAAGGCCAGGCAAGCTTTCTCTTGGAAAATGGGTAAAAAGTAGATGAAAAGTGAAGGAAAATGGAGAAATGAGGGTAAACTTGAAAAAGTCAACCCTATGAGAGAAAATGAGAGAAAAAGTCAAAGCCGGGAAAAGTGCATAAAACTCGAGAGAAACTCGGGAGGGGGAACAATCCTTAAGTGGTGGAAATCCGAGAAAAGGGGTCCAAATCAAATTCTAATCGGTTCAAAAGGAAGAGAACTAAGAGGGTTTAGCGAAGAAAATGTGCGTGGCGCGTTGGAAAATGCGTAAAAAATGCAAATCTAGAGAGAAAAAACACCAAAAGAGAAAGGGAGAGCAATTTCGGCCTTGGAGAAGTGAAGAAATGAACCCTAGAGGCTTATACTTAAAGACTCGTGGGTGAAAAGACCAAAAACCCCTAAATCTGCCATCGGTGGCCGGTAGGTGGCTGGCAGGTCACATTAGTGGCCGGCAAGGCTTTTTGATGGCCGACAAATGGCCAGCGAGTGGCCGGTCGCCTTCCTCTGTGTCCTAGTGTTGTTTTATGTCTTTGTTTCCTAAGAGGTGTAGGGAAAATTTACTGTTAGGTCCGGATTGTTTCTAAGGGAGCTCAAAACTAGGTTTTGGCGCATGATGTTCCCCACTTGTCAACATGAACGACGTGTATCCTTTTGAACATGTTGCAGTTCCTCTGAGAGGTAAATTGGAGGTGCCACCGAGTATTGTTTTATTCGTTTTATGCTTTTGTTCTTTTTCCTTGCATAGAATGTGCATTTCCCGTATGAAACGCGAGCCCAAGTGGTTTTTCTTGTTTCTCGAGACATGTAAAGAGTGAGCCCGAGCGATTTTTCTTTGTTTATCGGGACATGTGAAACGCGAGCCCCGAGCGGTTTCTCTTATATCTCAAGATGCGTGACACGCAGCCCTGGGCTTGTTTTATCTCGAGACGTATGAAGCGCGAGCCCAAGCAATTTTTCTTATATCTCAGGACGCGTGACGCGCAGCCCTGGACATGTTTTATCTCAAGACGCGTGAAGCGTGACCCCGAGCAGTTTTCATGTATCTCAGGATGCTTGACGTGCAGCCTTGGGCATGTTTTATCTCGAGACGCGTAAAGTGCAAGCCCAAGTAGTTTTCTTGTATCTCAGGATGCGTAATGCGCGGCCCTGGGCATGTTTTATCTCAGGACGTGTAAAGCGTGACCCTGAGTGATTTACTTGTATCTCAGGACGCGTGACGCGTGACCCTGGTCGTGTTTCATCTCAGAACACGTAAAGCGTAACCCTGAGTGGTTTTCTTGTTTCTTGGGATGCGTGAAACGTGACCTCAAGTGGTTTTTGTTCCTTTGTTTCTTGGGACACGTGAAGTGGGAGCCCGAGCAATTTTTTTGAATCTCAAGACGCGTGACGCACGAACCTGGGCGTGTTTTATCTCGAGACGCGTGAAGCGCGGGCCCAAGCGATTTTCCTGTATCTCAGGACACGTGACGCGCTGCTCTGTGTGTGTTTCATCTCGGAATGCGTGAAGCGCGAGCCCAAGCAATTTTTCTTATTTATCGAGACACGTGAAACGCGACCCTAAGTGGTTTTTGTTCCTTTGTTTCTTGGGACGCGTGAAACATGAGCCCAAGCGATTTTCTTGTATCTCAGGAGGCATGACGTGCAGCCTTGGGCGTGTTTTATCTCAGGACGCGTGAAGTGTGAGCCTGAGTGATTTTCCTATAGCTCAGGACGTGTGACGTGCAGCCCTGGGTGTGTTTCATCTCGGGCCCCGAGCGATTTTTCTTGTTTTTCAGGATGTGTAAAATGCGACCCCGAGTGATTTTTGTTCTTTTGTTTCTTAGGACGCATGAAGCGCGAGCCCGAGCGATTTTTCTTGTTTCTCGAGATGTGTGAAACACGACCCCAAGCAGTTTTCGTTCCTCTTGTTCTCGGGCTTCTTCAATTTCTCGGAACGTGTGAAACATGACCCCAAGCGATTTTTCTTTACTTTCTCAGGATGTGTGAAACACGACCCCGAGCGATTTTCGTTCTTCAGTTTCTCAGGACGTGTGAAACGCAACCCTAAGCAGTGTTTTCGTTCCTCATCTTGCGTTTTGGCGTGGTCAGAATGTGTTTTGTTTCTTTTTCTAGGGAACCTATGTTGGTTTTAAACTTGAAGCTGCTCATTTATATGCTCATGTATTATTATTTCTTGTTCTTGCTTATTGCATTATCTCGCATGATCATGAGTTTTCAAAATAGTCAGCTTCGCGAAGCGTGTGAGTCCAGCTTTCAAAGTCGCATTGTGCATATCATTTGCATCCTGCCCCTGAACTATGCTAGTTTGATTTCTTGCAAAGGGATACGTAGGCAGCCTGCGGGTGAAACAATTTATTTTTGTCTTGATTGTTTGTCCAAGTCTTATTGCCTTGTCAAAATGGGTCATCTTAAGGCTTTGACATTCACTCACGTCATTTCATGACTCCGAGTTCTGTCAAAGAGGGGCAATTGTTGACACCCCATTTTTTACGGCCATTATGACTTGAACGCCATCGCTTGCACACCCGATGATGAGTCTATGTGCTTGTCAAGTGCTCGAAGTTCTCAGCAGAATGCCACAACTTGGAGCCTTTTAACCCTGCACCCCTGTTGTCTTTGCTTTTGGACCAAACTCATTGTTTTTCAAGTCTGTAGCCTCTGGTAGCCGACTAGCCACCTCTTTGGGCAGTCGACCACCCCTGTTGCCTTTGCTTTGAGAGTTGTTTCAAGCCTCCTGTTCTTTTAAGCATGAGACTGAGGTTATCATGCTTAATGGTTTAATCCCTTTTAGGGGTTCATTATCAACGGCATGACATCTCATTCATGTCTTAAGTTAACTCTTGGTTTGGTACTTCACTCCATTAGAGGACTTAAATTCATTCTTGGACTTAATGGATTAAAGGATGGTTGGTGATTTAAAATTAAGTAACTAAAATTGAAGGCTAAAATGGTGCAAGATAAGAATTTGTTTTTGTGTTCAATCGGACGTTAATTGAACACGTGGAAGCTTGAGGCATTTCATACTTATTAGTGATGAAATGATTCAAGTTTCCAAGGTCACCACTTCCATTGATCTTTCATGAAAGGAAGGGGGTATGAGTCTTATTTTGTTGCATTTATTGAACTTGCACATTTTGGTTCATAAGCCATCATAATGAAATTGCTTGAGTTGATAGTTTGTGAACCAAATTTTGTCTCTCCTTTGATTTGTTCATGATAAGGAGGGGTGAGTTGTGCATACAATCCTTGAGAATACCCTGTGCATGCTCTATTTGTCCTCTATTGCAACAAGATGAACCTGTGCAGCAGTGGCCGGCAGACCACTTTTCATGGCCGACAGATCATCACTCTTGGCCAGCCGGCCACCAATGCAAAATTCAACAGTGTGTCTCTTGAGCAGAGTAGAGTTATTCTGGAAGTGGGCAATAGTGTAAGAGTTCTACTGCGCAACAGAGGCTCTTTGGAAGCATGAACGTCCCGAGCATGCGCATGAACGTCCCTCGCTTCCTGAGGCAGAGTAGTTAGCTTAGTACTTAATTGGTTAGCTTAATTACTTTTTTAAATTGCACTTGTGTTGTAATTATTTAATTAGTTAAAGTAGTTAACTAGTTATCATGTTGTTATCATTAATTAACTAGAATAGTTAGTCAATTCATATGCTGTTGTAATAATTAGTTAAGTAGTTTAGCTATTTATTCATTTCGTTTTGTAATAGTTAATTAATTAGTTTAGCTTTAATTAGTTAGCTAGTTAGTTTATTCGGACCCTCCTTCGTGAGAGTGTAATATTGTAATAATATGTACGTCTTTCAACCCCACGTCTTTTTCCCTTTTATTTACTAGCTTATGATGGTTAAATTAGGGACATCATGTTTTGTTTAGCATACTTCATGTTTGCATCCACTTGTATTGCATGCACCGAGGCTTAGTTCATCATTCTGACTTGCATTGCTAGTTTAATACTTATTTGAATACGTGCTTAGATTGCATGTTATCAAATTGATTCATATGCTATATTAGTAGCCAAACCTATCAATTGCATATCGCATGTGTTGCATTAGTCATGTTGCATAGTTACAAATCATGCATTTTTCTAACTCATTTTTTTTTTTTTGGCTTGGAGCACTAAGTGAGCCTTTACTCGCTTTAGCATATCGCATGCATGTGATTGTTGTCATGTTTAGCATGCTTGCCATGAGGCTAAGTGCTTAAATGCTATAACTGCTTGAATGCCTGCAAATGAAGGCTAATTGCTTGAATTGGAATAATTTGAGTAATGTTTATATGCAATCACTTTTTCAAGTGGTACATATTTCCAAACTCTTTTCGAAACAAACATGAATCAAGTGTTCCAATTCTTGCAATTTAGTCTATACTTGTGTGTGTGCACATCACGTAGTAATACTAGCCTAATAACCGGAACAAGAGCATATAATGTACATAAGATTCATATCATGATTAGTAGAGGCCAATCTTTGATCAGGCGAGCGGGGGTGCTCAATTCATGACCTTTGGAAGGAATGGCTTTATGAAGTCGGTTGTTGGAATGTTGGTGTTCATTATTAGTCATGTGATTGTATTAACACATGTGAAAGCAATGGTTTGTAATTAGAGGGTCAAAGTGTGTAATGGGAATACATCTATAATGAAATGAATTTTATTACTTAGTTATATGTGTCGGTGTGTGTGTGATTGGTATTACATGGCTTATGGCAAGTGACAGGTGATAGTGTAAGTGATGTTTTGATAAATGGTTAGGGGGAGTATATAATTAGTTGGCATAAGATCTTCTTCTAATGGTAAAAGAGGTTTAAGAAATTCTTTTGAATCAATACAGATAAAATGAGAAGATAACAAATGTGTTTTTTTTTTTTTAATGTCAAGTTGGGTTTTGTGAAGAACGTATCTATCTATGTATATTTTATTTTAGATATAAAAGAGCACATTACTTATCTAATTATCACCTGATAACATTCATGATCACATGTATCTATTGGTCCTATTATTAAGAATCATTGTAGATCCCTACAAGACCTTCTGTTCATCCCATGTTGCTTAACCATTTTTTAGGAACAAAGTCGGTTGCATCAGTTCGCAGATCAAGAAATTATTTATTTTGTTGAGGGTTCATTTTGTATAGATTGTAGGTGAAAGTTTAATGTGTTGTGAAAATAATGTTGTTCTTCTATTGTAAATATTCATTTTTTTGAAATATTCAATGTAAGCCTAAGGGACATGTGTTTTTATTATTTGTATTAAACATTCTATCATTGTAATTATGCGAGAGGGGACTTTAATTATACTATTCATTTTGTTTTACTTCCATAACTATATTTTGAAAATGGACTCTAATGAGGATTTGGTAATTTATCTGAGTAATAAAAGTTGGGGCGCGACATTAGCTTTTATCATTAAAATGTTACTTCGCTATAAAATATATAGATATAGATATAGATATAGATTTGAAAAAATCCAAAAAAAATCAAAATCAAAATCAAATCAAAAAAGCAAGTTTTTTACTTTTTTCAAATGTTTTTGTTTTGATTTTTTATTTTTTTGGTTCATCTAGTTAAGTAGATTTTAAAAGGCTAAAAGATTTTGAAATTAAAACAAAAAACAAAAAAACAAAAAAACAAAAAAACAAAAAACAAAAAACAAAAAAAAAAAAAACTAAAAATGCCAATCTCAAAAGCAATATGTGATTTTTATTAATTGTTACCATAATTTAAGCTACTAAACTATTTATTATTTCTATAAATAAAGCATTAAATTGTACACACAATAGTATAATTTAATATGATGTGTTAGTCAATAGGATTTTTTTAAATATTTTTAAAATAAAAAAAAATTAAGAATTTTATGATGAAATATTGTCGATTTCTTAGTATAATATATATATAGATATAGATTTGAAAAAAATCCCAAAATAAAAAATCAAAAAAGCAAGTTTTTTACTCTTTTGCAAATATTTTTATTTTTATTTTTTACTTTTCTAGTTCATCTAGTCGAGCATATTTTAAAAGTCATAAATTTTGAAAATTAAAAAAAAAATCACTAAAAACAAAAAAACAAAAACAAAACAAAAATTACCAAAAATGTCAATCTAATAACAATTACAATTTTTATTAATTGTTATCATAATTTAAGCCACTACACTATTGGATATTTCTATAAATAAAATATTAAATTATACAATAACATAATTTAAGGAAGAAATCTTTATGACATGTGTAATTTAAAATTTAAAAAACAGTAATGATATTTAGCTCTAATACAAACAAATATATTTTTGGAAAAACGTGTGGACATTGAAGGTAATGGAAAGTCTTTTGAAATAATACTTTGTCATTTCCATAATTATTGATTCAATTATTGGTAGTAAGTGGTTGTAATTCCATAACTATTGGGCTATTTTGGGAAGATGGTTATAATCAGCTTTTTGGTGAAAAGCTGCTTATAAGTAGCTTTTTTGTGAGAGAGGAAGTGAGTTATAATCTGGGAAGTGGATTATAACCCACTTCCCAAAATAGGCCATTGTCATGCTGATGGAAATTTAAATATTATTTTAATTTAGCTAAATTAGATTTTAGACCAATTGTAAAGTGCCACGTGTATTATAGAAATTAAAAAATTCAAAAATATGAGAAAATTAGAGTGAGACTTTGAATCACAAAGACCATTCTACGTTTTTGCTTATATTATATAACTAGTGAAAACCCGTGCTATGCACGGGATGTGAAAAAATTAATAAAATATTTTTATATAAAATAATATAAGTAGTTAGATTTTTGTATGTAAATTATGAAAACAAAAAAAAAAATATTGTAACATACAATTTAAGTTTCACAATTTTATCACAATTTATGTATCAATTTTTGATTTGTGACAACTTCAATCATGTAACTTTCAATCCTTTTGCTAGAGTTGTAAACTCAAGCAAGTTCAACCCAAGCAACTCGAGTCAAGCATGATTTTTTTAAAGATTGGATAACATAATTTTTAATTCAGTGAGGACATATACAAGATTAAAAAATTCGAATAAATTTGAGTGAGCTTGGGCAGAGACACCAAATAACCTAAGCAATCGTAGCAAAATTATATATAAATATATAAAATTATTTGCTAATTTATTTATTATAATAATAAATAATATTAATTAAAATTTTAATATTAATGAACAAAAACAACAGCAATACACGTAAGTTTTTTCAATAGAATTTTTTTATTATGTTTAAAAAATACACCTTTTAAAAAAGGATCATTGAATAAGTTAATATTAAAAAAATTACATTTTATAATGGCATAAAATCATTTAAACATAGGATGAAACACCAATAAATCTCAAAATGTGATCTTGTGAACGGCGGTTTAATCCTTTCTTTTTTCTTATGAATCCAAATGTCCCATTAAAGTGAAAATTACACAAAAGAGTAGCCACTTACATGTTTGGATTTAATTTTTTAGGGATAAAAGTGAAGTTCTCCAAATGTGAAATTACAAATTTGGACAATCCACACTATAGAGGTTTTTGGATTTTCCCTCCTTCTGGAACAAATCCCACATTGCAAACAAAAACGTAACACTCCAATATAATACTCCAATAACTTAACAATCCAATGTAACACATGAAAAAAAAACTCTTTAGTGTACTTTTCCAAAACGTAACACTCTAATATAACACACGAAAAATTCCTTAGTGTACTTTTCCCAAACGTAACACCCTAATGTAATTTCAAATGTAACACTCTAATGTAACACACATAAAAATACAAAAAAAAACTCCTCAGTGTGCTTTTTCCAAACGTAACACTCACAGTTTAAAATTATACATTTGCCTAAAAATTACTAAGGAATTTTTGTACTCCTTTTGGAATGGTTCGAAGAATCACACGTCTTTTTGGAATGGTTTGAAGAATCTCACATTCTTTTTTTTTTTTTAGTATTACATTGGAGTCTTACGTCTAAAAATGTGGCAACCCCGCCACGTATTGTGTTCTTAATCATTAATTTTGGATGTTGCTTAAGTGCTTAGTGTGAATTTGAATGCTAATTATGTGTTTAATATGATTCTTGGATTAGTCGTAGGAATATCTGTTGTAATTTATGTCATAGTTTGAAATTGAAGGCCTTAATGGCGTTAGAAACCGAAATTGATTAGTTTATTGTGAATGGCATAATTTTTAGAGCCTAATGGGTAGTTTGATTAAAATTTGATTCAGATTAAATTAATTAGAATTGAGTGTGATTTGTTAATCTTAAGCTTGCTTAATTAGTTTAAGTTAATTACAAGTATATATAAGTAGAGAATGTGATTGGGCTCCTATATACACTCGAAAAATTTGCTGAAATTGTGCTTTAAAGAGAGAGTGAGTCATTCTAGAGAGAAAGGAGCTAGAGACTTGAAGAATTTGGCTTGGAGCTCGAAGAATTGTGAAAGGGAACTCAAGTTCTAGCTAGAATTTGCTTAATTGAGGACCTTAGGTACTGAATTCAAGAAGATTATGTGATTAAATACAAGAATTGAGCTTAGGATGAAGAAATTGGAGCTAATTCATACATACATGCATTACTTTGTTGAGTTTCATCCTTTTAAGCATGATTCATGCCATTGATATGGAAATTAGAAGTTGTATCATACATGCATTCATGATTCATAAGATTTTGAAGTGAATTTCATGTCTTGAGAGCATTGGAAAAGTCTTGAAGTCAAGTTGATACATGGGCAAAGGGCGCCGCATCGACGCCTGGGTGCGGTGAAAAATAGGCAAAGGTTTTTGCATTTTTCTAGACGAGTGCGGGTAAAGAAGCTAGTCCAAGACTATAGGTTTAGGGTAGCCACTTGGAATATAGGAACCTTAACTGGTAAGACGATGGAGTTGGTAGATGTTACGATTAGGAGGAGAGTTAGTATAGCTTGCATACAAGAAACTAAGTGGACGGGTGAAAAAGCTAGAGAAATTGAAGATACTGGTTTTAAACTGTATTATAGTGGTAAGGACAAACGCAAGAATGGGGTGGGAATCTTAATTGCCAAGGTCTTGTGGAGAATGTAGTGGCGGTCATTAGAAAAAGGGATAGGATTATGTTAGTTAAACTAGTTATTGGAGGGAATATAATAAACGTTATTAGTGCACACGCCCCTCAAGTAAGATTAGATGATCAGACTAAGAGGGATTTTTGGGAGCAAATGGATGAGATCTTATAGGAAATACCCATAGGAGAGAACCTGGTTATAGGTGGAGATTTTAATGGCCATGTAGGCATAGATAAACTAAGCTATGAAAGGGTGCATGGTGGATACGGTTTTGGTGACAGAAATGAGGCTAGAGAGAGTATCTTAGATTTTGCATTGGCTTCTGACCTAGTGGTGGCCAATACTATGTAGAAGAAGAGGGAGGAACATTTGATAACCTTTAAGAATGAGTTATTTAAGAGCCAAATAGATTACTTCTTAGTGAGAAAAGTAGACTGCCTAAAATGCAATGATTGTAAGGTGAATCCTAGCGAGATCCTAACCTCTCAACATAGGATTTTAGTACTAGATTTATGTTTTAGAGGGCAACACCAAGCTAGGAAGGATGGTGGGTTTCGTAGGATGAGATGGTGGGACCTAAAAGGGGATTAAATTAGAAATATTAAAGAATAGAATGGATAAGAAAGGTACTTAGGACTTGGAAGATGATGCTAACACTATGTGGAACTCGATCGCCAATTGTATGAGTGGAATCTCAAAGGAAGTGCTTGGAGAGTCGAAAGGAACGAGACCCAGCTCTAGGGAAACTTGGTGGTGGAGGGAAGAGGTTCAAGCGGCAGTTAAAGCAAAAAAAGAGTGCTTTAAAAAGTAGCAAAATGATAGAACTGAGAAAAACCTTAAGAGCTATAGATTGGCTAATAAGGAAGTCAAGAAAGTAGTAGAGTGGCTAAGTTGAAAGCTTATGATGACCTATACACTAGACTATATAGTAAGGAGAGAGAGAAGAGGGTATACAAACTTGCTAAGACACAGGAGAGGAAAACAAGAGATTTTAATCAAGTTAAGTGCATCAAGAGTGAGGATTCTAAGGTATTGATGAGGGATGAAGAGATTAAGGAAAGATGGAAGAACTATTTTGAGAAACTATTAAATAAGGAACATGAAGGCACAGCAATAGGGGAAGAAATAGCCAGTAATACGATAAACCAAGACTATAGGTTCTATCGCAGGATTAGGCACTTTGAAGTGGAGATTGCACTTAATCAAATAAGTCTTTAGGACCAAATGATATCCCTATTGAAGCTTGGAAGTGTTTGGGTAAAAAGGGGGTTGCTTGGTTGACTAGGTTGTTTAGCAAAATTTTGTTGACTAGGATTATGCCAGATAAGTGGGGGAAGAGTATTTTAGTGCCAATCTATAAGAATAAAGGAGATGTCCAGAATTGCAACAACTATAGAGAAATCATGCTAATGTGTCATATAATGAAAGTGTGGAAGAGGGTGATAGAACGCCGATTGCGAGAAATAACAGAGGTGTCAAAGAATCAATTTGGGTTTATGCCTTGCAGGTCAACAATGGAAGCGATCTATCTTTTGAGAAGAGTAATAGAAAAGTATAGAGAAAAGAAAAGAGACATTCATATGGTGTTTATCGACCTTGAGAAAGCATATAATAGAGTGCCCCCGGGATATAATATGGTGGGTGTTAGCGAAGAAAGGGGTGACAAAAGGTTCAATTAATCTGATTAGGGACATGTATGAAGGGGTGGTGACCACTATTAAATCGCCTGCTGGAGGGACAAATGAATTTCCTATCACTGTAGGGTTACACCAAGGATCTACCTTAAGGCCTTATCTTTTTGCTTTACTTATAGATGAGTTGACGAAAAATATCCAGGATGACATGCCATGGTGTATGCTTTTTGCAGACGATAGTGGATGAGACTAGAGAATGAGTTAATACCAAATTGGAGATTTTGAGAAAAGCTCTTGAATCTAAAGGATTCCGGATAAGCAAAACTAAGACAGAGGACATGGAATGTAAATTTAATAACAGTAACAATGAAAGCAGAGGAGAAGTGAAGATTGAAAACCAAAAACTGCCTAAGAGTGAACATTTTTGTTATTTAGGGTCGATTATCACAACAGCGGCGGAGATTGATGCGGATGTGGCCCGTAGGATTAAGACGGGATGGTGTAAGTGGAGAAGTGCGTCTGGGGTACTATGCGATAAACGAATAGCCACTAGACTTAAAGGTAAGTTCAATAGAACGGCTATTAGACCAACGATGTTGTATGGCATAGAATATTGGGCAACCAAGAAACAACATGTAGATAATATAAGTGTGGCTGAGATGAGAATGCTAAGGTGGATGTGTGGCAAGACTAGACAAGATAGAATTAGGAATGAGTGTATTCAGGAATGGGCAAGAGTAACACCGATAGAAGATAAGTTGAGAGAGAATCGATTGAGATGGTTTGGTCATATTCAACGAAGACCAATAGAGGCAGTAGTGAAGAGATGTGATGCTGTAACGGTAGATGGAAGTGTTAGGGGACGGGGTAGGCCTAGATTAACGTTGGTTAGCATTGTAAATAGAGATATGGATCTACTTAATTTGACTAACGAAATGCCTTTGATAGGGCCGCGTGGAGAAGAAGGATTCATGTAGCCAACTCCATTTGATGGGACCTAAGGCTTGGTTTGGTTGGTTCAAAGTGTTTTGATGATCCATGCAAGAGTTTTTGGCCTTAAGATTGGGTTTGGTGCATTTTCTTCAATTCTGGAAAACTTAGAATTCGACCACATCACTCGAGCGAAGAAGTTGTCGCTCGAGCGCACATTTCATGCGTCTAGTATTTTTGCAGACATTTGCAGTTGGCTCGAGTGACCAAGTTACCGCTTGAGTGACCGCCTTTTATTTTGCACCTTGGCTCAAGCGATCATCGAGCCTAGATTTGGACCATCCAATACTTTTGCAGACCTAGTGGTCCGTTCAAGCAACCAATGTTGCACTCGAGCGAAGTGTTCTATTTCAGCATATTTTAAAAAGTCATGTTCTATCCGTACTTTCATTCTCATTCTTTTCTAAGCATTCTTATACATGAACTGAACATCCCAAATGAATTAATGAGTTAGAATGAGACCTAAAAGAATTGAATAAGATAGAGAACGACTCGCTTAAGCAAAATAATTCAATGTAAGTTTATATATTGTGTAGGATCATCCACGAGGACATGTCAATAACCAAATCACTGTGAGTAATATCTTAGTAAAAATATTTTCTTATATACTCTATTTTCTAAATGTCCTTATGTGGTAAGTTTTTCCAAACCTATGATTTTGCAAGTATGAATAAGCTCCTATCTGTCTGATCAACATGATATATGTTAAAAGAATTGATTGAATACAAATGAATGAGATGGACCCAAGGTTATTTCGATTATCTGATTATCTAAATATTTGTGATATGTTGACCAAATAGTCATTATACAGCTGTAATGAATTGGACATAAGGTCATTCTGTTAAGTATGATCTATTCTGTTCTATACATCTGTTTAATATTGGACCTAAGGTCGTTCTACTATGTATTGAACTCGAGGTCTTTCCGCTATATAATATGAGAATGATTTCATTTCAGTCTTATAACTCATTCGTATAACCCCATTTACTCTAATGTTATTCACTGGGCGTTAGCTCACTCCGTTATATATATGTATGTAGGTGAGCAGCGGGATGTCCAACCCCAATAAACTAGTCAAAGTATACCCAACCTTTGTGAAGTCTATCAAGGAGTACCTCATAAACGAGGCTTGTTTTCTTTTGTTGGTAATGTTGGACCAAATTGTATATAAGCTTTCGAGTTTTGAATGTTAATGATCGATGGGTATGTAATATCTATTTGGATAGATGTGAATGTGAGTTATTAGCATATAAGATGTTTTTGTTCATGCCATATTTGGTATAAGCTCATTGAACAAATGTTATAATTCTGCTTTTGTTTTTGGCCCCATATAATTAAATATAATTTGATTTCTGTCTAAGACCGTAGGTAATCTCATGATTACTGGCCAGTTATGATCCAAATCTCTAGGGCGGTTTCGGGTCATGACAGAAAAAATACACTAAAAGGTGTATTTTGTGTTCTATCGGAGTCTACGAGCAGCTCAAGTTAGGGAAACAATTCTGCACCTAACTACCCAGAATATGGAAGGAAACACAAAGGTGTCTATTACCGATCAACAAGTGCTTGCTTACGGTGTGGCAAAACTGGCAACATGGTAAAAGATTGTCCGCTCGTATCTGAAAATGCCAACCGTCCTACTGCAAGTTCAACCGGATCTGCTTTTGCACCGAGATCAAATGCAAGAACCAATGCAGGAAAAGAAACTCTGAGGCAAGGTAGAATTTTTGCACTTATGCCTGGGGACATCCAGAACACCAAATCTGTGGTGTCAAGTATACTTCCTATCTGTACTCAGAATATATATGTATTGATAGACTCTAGATCTACACACTTATTTGAGTCATGGTCTTTCTCTCGAAAATTAACTAGACCTCTAGAACAAATGAACTATTTGTTTTCTGTATCTACACCATCTGGGTTTTATGTTGTGCGCATATGTGTATCCTGCTTGTGATATTATGATTAGAGATATGCTATTATATGTTAACTTGATGCCTGTGGATATACATCACTTTGATTGCATATTAGGTATGGATTGGTTGACAAAATATCACACCACTATTGATTATGTTGATAAATCAGTTGTATTTCGACCATCTAGTTTGCCTGAGTTTGTGTTTTGTGGAAATGGTGTTGTTCCTCCGCCGTACTTGATTTCTTCTATGAAAGCTAACAAACTACTGAGAAAAGGTTGTAAGGGTTACTTGTGTAGCATATATCTGTGACTACAGATAGTGCCAGTGTAGAAAATATCCCTATAGTCAATGAGTTTTCTGATGTCTTTCCGAATGAACTCCTTGGAGACTTGATTGATAAGGAGATTGAATTTACCATTGAAGTAGTGCCTGGAACACAACCAATCTCTAAACCCTATACAGAATGTCAACCACTGAACTAAAAGAAATAAAAATTCAATTGCAAGAACTGTTAAATAAGAAATTCATCCGCATGAGCACTTCACCTTGGGGTGCTCCAATTTTATTTGTCAAAAAGAAAGATGGGACTTTGAGGTTGTATATAGGCTACCGGGAATTGAACAAAATGACCGTGAAAAACAAATATCTCCTGCCCTGAATAGATGAATTGTTTGATCAACTCCAAGGAGCCTAAGTGTTTTCCAAGATTGACCTTAGATTTGGGTACCATCAACTAAAAGTTAAAATAGAGGACATAAAGAAAACCGCATTCCGAACTAGATATAGGCACTATGAGTTTTTGGTAATGCAGTTTGGGGTAACTAATGCACCAACTTCCTTCATGGACCTAATGAATAGGGTCTTTAAACCATTTCTTGATGAGTTTGTTGTTGTGTTTATTGATGATATTCTGATTTACTCCAAAAGCAGGAATAAGCATGAAAATCATTTGAGAAATGTGCTACAGACTTTGAAAGAAAAGAAGTTATATGCCAAACTGTCCAAATGTGAATTATGGCTTGACAGCATGACTTTTCTGGGGCATTTAATAACAAGGATGGCATCTATGTTAACTCGCAGAAAATTAAGGCTATTGTAAATGGCCAAGACCAACCACAGTGACAGAAGTTTGAAGTTTTCTGGGACTTGCCGGTTATTACAGCAAATTGTGAAAGACTTCTCCAAACTTGTTTTGCCACTCACTCAATTGACACAAAAAGGTGTGCCATTTGACTGGAATGATTAGAGAGAATTAGAGTTTCAAGAATTGAAAACCAGATTAGTGACTGCACTGATTCTGACTTTACTTACTGGTATAGTAACATACTCGGGGGGTACTCAAGCGCGTTAAATAGTTCAGACCCTCGGTCTGTTTGATCTAGCCTCACGAGTGCAATGTGAAACATAGATGAGAGTCCAAATCCGAAAACTTTTATAGAAAACCCATTTTATTGCAAAATATTGCTAGAAATGGCCTACGTCATTAGATTTCACAGTCGTCACCTAATATTTTGAGAAATTAGGAAACCCATGACTCGTACCAAGGCCACTGTTCATCATTACTATAGATGCTTGGCTTGGAACCTTAGGTATGAGAAGGGAAGGTCATTAATGAGCACCTCCGCTCACCGATCAAAAGATCAGCCTCTACTAAACCATGATATGAGTTTTATTATCTTATATCTGTTCATATTCCGATTATTTAATAAATTCTAAAAATTACTATATAAAGCATACAAGTATAGACTTTGTCATTTACTTTGGAACAATCTGATTTCAACTATTTTGAAAAGGTTTTTTTTTTTTTTTTTGAAAATGTACAACTCAAATAAATAGAGGTTTACAGATATGAAAATCAACATTATTTCAAATTAAACGACACAACCTCCATCTACTAGCATTCAAATAGTTATATCAAATAAGTACGTATCCTCATGGTAGAATACAAAACATAGTAAGAAAACATACACAAGCAAGATGCAAAAACATAAAACTCACATTTTTATCGATGTCCCGAAAATAGCTACAAAACAAAGTTAGTAAAACAACATGCATGATCCTATATACAAGGTCCTAACGCAATTCACTCATGAAATGTAACTAAAGATCCAGCTTTTAATATATGACATGTGAACCATTTCAAAGCATGAGATAGCACACGAAATCACATAATAATTGATTAAATTCACAAATGCAAATTTAGCCGGATCTTAAGGCATGACATATGATGCAAAGCATGGATATAATGACAAAACCAAATATACGACATATGTACAAATAAGGAAAGTGAATAAAAGAACGAGATAGAGAAGAAGCGGGATAAGGGAATTATTACAACACTTTTGAATTATTAGATATCCGAATAAAAAAAAAAAGGAAGGAGGAAAAATATTACAACATAATGAAACCTCACAAATCTCTTAAAATAAAACAAAAATAGTAGCTTCAGGTGCCTCGAAGTCCATCAAATCTGTTTTGTTCATCATCGGAAGACTACACATGATCTGTCCCAAAGGAAGGTGGCTAGCTGGCCACAAAAAGGAGTCATCCGTATGCTAAAGTGGTTGGCTGGCCACAAAAAGGAGCCACAAAAGGTGCCGGCCATACACTAAAGTGGCCAGTCGGCCGGTGAGTCTGGCAAAAAACCTTGTTTTGTTGCAAAAACAGAGAAATAGCAAGCAAGGGATATGTGGGTGACTCAAATAGCCACTTCTAATTAGCTAACAGAATATTTACAACATGAAATCAAAGCAAGAAACTCAATGAAATATGAAACTAAAGCAAGAAGATTGATATAGAAAGAAAAACACAAGAAAATGAAGAAAATAGTGAAATTTCAACCTTTCGAAGGAATGATGAACTTTTGATTTCCCAACTCTCTATTGATTACCTTCAAGTGTATGAAACGTGTTCCGATCCTCAACTCAAAATTTCAGAATTCTTGCTTAAAATGGTGCTCATTGGTTGTTTGATAAACTATGTGGGGAATGAATTCACTCTCTAATTCTCAATTTCAATCAACAACCACTCTTTCTTTTGGCAAAGCTTAGTAACCTGATTACAATGGTAGGTTATTGCAAATTTTTGGAATGAAAGGTGAGGATGACAGTGTGTGGGAGATATGTAACAGCCTATGGAATTTCAACAATTTTGACCAAGTCTTTTCTCTCTCAATGAAGCTTTCTCTCAAAGCTCTAACTCTCTCAATTTGATCTCCTCCCTCTCTATAAATCTGATGTTGTTTATATAGCAAAGGGAAAGAATATGGAGGGAGACAACAATAGAGGACAAAGGATGGTGAAGGATAAAGAAGAATCATCTTTTGGCCATGCTCTCCACCTCCCATGTGAAGAGGCCAACTATATTGATGGTGGAGACAAAGTGTACAAGCATTTCGTGCATGGGTGGCTCAGCACATGAGGTAATGGGATGGCCCATGCACATTAAACAAGAATTCTACTAAAAATATTATGTTTCCCCATAAGGCCATCCACAAAACCATACGGCCATCCAAAAAACCATACGGTCGCCCACAAAAGTGTATGACCGGCCACAAAAGTGCACAGCCGGCTACTTTCCTAGACAACCAACTAATTTCTTGGCTTGCCTGGCCACTTTTCAATCCAACCGGCCACAAAAGTGGTTGGCCGACTACTATTCATGTCGATCGGATAGTATTCATGTCGGCCAGACACTATTCACCCACTACTATTCATAAAAAAAATTTCTTCTTCTTTTTAGCGAAAATAGGGTTTTTCAGTAGAATTCTAGTCCTTTCCTCCTATTTCCACACCATTCTTTGCTCAATTTTCTCAGAAAAAAGTTTCATTTTGAAGTTTAAAAATGAGCCTCGGAACACTACAAAAATATTTAGAAGAAAGCACGAAAAGGAAGACTCGGAAAAAAGGTTTGAATGGGACTTGAACACTCGACCAGAACGGGCTTAGGTTTTGGAAATGAAGCTCAAATTCAATCTTTCTCATTGAGGATTTTGTAGGAAACACATTCTTATTTTCATCATCGAGCAATCAAAAGAAAGCGCCCAAGTGTAGACACCCCATTTTTGACCGTCCTCAAGACTTGGACGTCATCATTTGAACACTCGATGATCATCCATGCTCGTGTTCATTTTGAGTTCCCGAAGGTCTCGGTTGCGCACCTTGCCTTAGGATCTCTCAACTTGTTTGTTTTGTGCTTGGTTGTGGACCAAGGACTTCTGGTTTTGCTTCTATGGGAAGGGAGGTGGCTTGTTGGCCATCTCTAGAACCCATCGGCCAAGGCCTTGTGCCATCGGCCATAAGTGGTGGCCGATCGGCACTCTTTTTGGTCGATCGACCATATTTCTTAGCCGAGACCTTTCCACCTGCTTTTGCAGATATTTTTGTGCCAGCTGTGACAGCTGGTGAGCACAATTCTCATCCTCCATACACATGTATGGAAGGATTGAATCAAGACTCAAGCTTGTTCAACAAGCTTGAGAATTGATTTTCTATCAGAAGGGAGGCCCCTCTCCCTTTCTAGAGGTTCTGAAATCTTGATATACAAAACATATATCACTCTCTCTATATATTTTACCTCTCTCTCCACATTTGCTCTTGTTTGTGCTCAAAAGTGTAAATTCTTTACACTTTTACACTAAAGCACCTACTATAACGCCATCCTTTTGTTGCTAAGGCTTCTTGAAGTTGCTTTTAGTGTTTTTGGACTAGTTTTGGTCAGAAAAGAGTGCTGGAGTTGTGTTCTTGAAGGTGTTCTTCAAGGGTGAGTCAACTAGCTTTTAAACCTTTGTTTTGGCTTAAGCTTTTGGACCTATTTGCATGCTGATTTAAGCTTAACTTTCTACTGTAAAAAGTTCTAATTTTTCAAGCTTGTAATGTTTGTTTAAGGTTACTTTTGTGTTGGGGGTAGTCTACCCCCTCTTAGGCCTTGTTTGGCCTTATTTTGTGCCTTCCTTTTTGAGCTATTGGGACCACCTTGTTTTGGCCTTCTCACCACTAAAACTTAGAGGATTTTCAGTGGTGGAAATGGTGTTTTGAGGTCCCAAATAAGAGAGGGTCATCCCCTCTCCTTGTGTCTTGCATGCTTGCATTGATGGCTCATAAAAGTAACATGTTTGTTAAGCTTGTTTTGGCTCTATCTTAGCATGTATTAGACCTTATTTCAGCATGATATACCTCTGTCTAAGGTTGGTTTGATAGCCTCTTGCATGCACCATGCACTTGTAGTGCAATCCTCTCTATTGCCTTAACATGCATCTTATGTTTGGACCATCATTCTTGCATATTTTGGCTCAACTCCAAGATGCTTTTCGCCTTGTTTTACCATGCTTAAGCTCTGTTTGATGTTGTTTTAGTCATGCATGCATTGTTTTGTATAGCCATAGTGCATTCTAGCTTGTTAGCTTTGAGTGTCCAAGTCATTAGCATGCATTGCTTAGACCATTTTCATGATTTGGCATCACTTCACATGTGATTTCAGTCCATATAGTGTGGTCATGCACTCACATTTGTCACCTTTTTCATGCATTGGGAGGTTTGTGTTTTAAGCCTTGAACATGAGCCATTATGCATGTCTTATTGCTTAAGCTTTTGGGATGCCATCTCAGTGGGTTTTTGGGCTTATTTTGACATGCCATAACTCTGATTTTTATTGGTTAAGTCATGCCATGCTTGGTCTTGGTAGGTGTAGTGTAAACCTCTTTATTGGCCTTGCATGCATCATGCCTTATGCCCTTCATGTTGGCTTGTTTTAGCTTTGGCCCATGCATGTTTTAGACTCATCATGGCATGATCTAGGACTATTTTGGTTGTCCTTGGCCCTTTGGGGTTTGATTCATGTGGCTTTGGTACAAGTTCCTATGCTAGTTTCAAGCTTTGAGCTTTCTTGCATGCTATGCTTGACTTGTTCGAGTGGTTTGGCACCATTCCATACATGATTTCAGGGCCTACAGTGTTGTCACACATCCATGCTTTTCATTCATTGCTCTTGCTTGAGAGTTGTTATCTCCATGCCTTATTTGTGAACCAAAGTGTATGCATGTTTGTATGTGCTTTCGTACTTCATTTCCATAGCATTTTGGCCACTGATTTGGGCATGATTGAGGTCTGTCCATTTTAGTTTAAGTCCATCTTGCATATTGTTGTATGCTTGTCGCATTGCATGTTGTCGTATGCTTGTCGCATTGCATGATTCTTGCATGTTGTTTACATGTTTAAGTTGCATTACATGGTGCTTGCATGCTCATGTTGCATTACATTATTTACATGTCATTAGCTTTGTTAAGTTATGCTTGCATTGCATTGCATTTGGCATGCTCATGTTGCATTGCATTGCATTTCCATGTTGTGTGCATTGCATTGTGTTTGGTTCAGGTGTTAAGCCAAACACGAGGAACGAGGGACATTTCATACTTGAAGTGATGAAACGTGCCTCAATTCTCGGTCGTCGACCCTCTTGATCATGCATGATAGAGGTTAAGGCATTTATGTGTTTTTGTGCATTTCATTCATATTGATTTGTGCAACTCGGCCTCTTTGGCCATCATGCATCATAATGCGTGATTGATGGCTCGAGAGTCGAGCACTACACACCTTTGAGCCTTAGACATGATAAGGGGGTGTAGTTGCACAACATTTTCTTGCAAATGCATTGCCATGCCTCTGTTTGTGCTCTGCTACAGCAAAAGGAGCAGTTTGCAGGAAGAGATGGCCGATCGGCTATATAGTGTGCCGATCGGCTAACAATATTTGGCCGATAGTCTCCAAATTGGCCGATGAACATTATCCATTGGCCGATGGCCACCCCTCTTGGCCGATGACCTCTCAGAGTGTCCATGAGGTAGGTCAGAAGCATCACAAAAGTTGGCATAACTTTCAGAGGTGCAAAACAATCCAAACAGAGGCAACATGAGGCATGGCAACGGATTTCCAAGTGAAGCCGACCGAGCATGCATCTCCCCTTCGCCCGCGAGGCCATTTCACTGCTGTTGATTAGTTTCAATGATTAATTATTTGATTTGTTGTCTAATAATTAACTAGCTAATTTGTTTAATTAGTTGACGTGTTGTAATAATTAGCTTAGTGTTAGCTAGTCATTCCTTTTGATTATGTAATAATTAGTCTAATTAGATTATTAGATTAGTTAGAGTAGCTTAGCATAGCTAGCTAGTTGATTCATTCGAACCCTCCGTCGAGAGGGCGAATTTTGTAATAAGTGTGCATCAGTATGTGAATGTCTTCCAACCCCACGTCTTTCTCCCTTTTACTTAACCGCTAACAATGGTTAGTTCTAGGTCATATTTTGATTAGCATCCTTATGCTATGCATGTTTGCATCATTCATCTGTATTGCATGCACCAGGCTCGGCGCATCATACTAACTGCATTGTGTTTCAATTCTGATTTGAATACATGTTATCAAATTGCATTTCAAATGACATCTTAGAATAGCTGAGCCTATTTCTAGTTGCATTTTGCATGTGTTGCATTAGCCATCTTAACATAACTAGGATCATGTATGATTTCTAACTAGTTCTTGTTTTGGCTCGAAGTACTAGGTAAGTTTTTACGCTTTAGCATTTTGCATGTGTGTTAGTGTTAACATGACAGCATGCTTGCCATGAGGCTATTTGCTTAAGTGTCGAATTGCATGAATGCCTGTGGGTGAAGGTTGGATTGCTCGAATTGGAACAATTTATTGAAATGCGAGTTTTAAGCCCACTTGAGAGTGGCAAAATCATGTTTTCTAAGCCCACTTGAGGGTGGAAAATCCACGTCTTAGGCTACTTGCGAGTAGCACCTTCAAACTATTTACAAACAAACATGAGATGTTTTGTTCCAACTTAGGCGATCTAGTCTATACTTGTATGCTGTGCGCACACATAGTAAAGCTAGCTAATAAACCGGAATAAGAACACATGTGTTTTCAAAAACAACATATCATGCTTAGTAAAGGCCGATCTTTTGATCGGGCGAGCGGGGGTGCTCATTGCATGACCTTTCCCTCTCGTACCCAAGTTCCCGAGCCGAGGCAACTTTGGTGATGACAGACACGTGGCCTTAGGCACGAGTCAGGGTTTCCTAAATTTCCCAAAACAAAATATTTAGGTGGCGACTCTGTATCTGGCAAAGTAATCCATGTTTGGCACTTCTTTATTAAAATCAGTTTTCCAAAACGATTTGCCGGATTTGGACTCTATGGTGATTTATCGGTCTTGCATTGCACTTTGCGAGATTAGATTCAGAACCGTGACATTGAGTCCGAACTGTAATAGCTTAAGAACAAAACGGATTTCACGCCATTGGCGCGCAGAGCCGGGACATTCGGGCACGTCTGCAGTTTCTGGCGACTCTGCTGGGAATTTAGAGAACTTGACTCAAACTCATGATATATTGTTTTGACTACACTTATGTGTCTCTTTGCATTGCATTTGTATTGGTGCGCCTAGGACACCGTGTTTGCCGTATGTTATTCTTGAACGGTTTGCTGGAGGCCCGCTTTGAGAAGCGTGCCATAAGGCTGACTGGTTGCGGGCTCTGCCACGACGGGAACACCAACCCCGATTTTTACCGGGGCACCCTTTTTGACCATTCGACCTAGTGCATATCGGAATCCATAGTGACCACTCCAAACTAGGACAGGTTGCTTACCCGATTATAGGTTGTTTGAAACCGTTGTGTGCGTAGTGAAACCCTAGTTCCTAACGAAATAGGACAGGGAAACCCTACCCCTCCATAGGAGTGTTTTGGCTCTTACTTGCTTGATTATGTGCTTTTAGAGTTGGCCTCTACAGGAATGCATGTATCAGTTTGCAAGTCTGGGTATCAGGCCTGCGGGCATCACTATTTGGGGAATCAGTTTTACCTGCGGGTATCAGATTCAGATTCGGGGCAGTGATTTGGGAACAGTGATCAGTGGTTGAGAACAGTTCTTTCAGCTTGTGTTTGCCAACTGTGTGTTGTCTTTATTTAAGCTGTTATGCTGTCCTTTTTTCTGCTCATTGTTTCCTTATTATGCTTTATTTATCTTTTTGCAAGGTAGTTTAGCACCATTGCATCCGACCAGGCAGATATTCCCCGAGCACTCTGGCTTAGAGGTCGAAGACTTAATCGATCTGCAGATCTGATGGACGGACAAGCAGTGTTCCTTTCTTTACCCTCGGTTACCAGACGGAGGTCAGCTAGGCGCAGTGTATCAGTACAACGGTAGCCAGATCCGTGGTCTTTATCTACCCCACCAGTGAACAGTCAGGCTGAGGTCTCCGTTTCTACTGCAGGGACAGATATACCAATAGAGCAACACAATATAGCAGGTATAGAGGAGATGATGCGTCAGCTCCAGGAGAGTATGAAAGCCATGCAGCAGGATGCTGCCCGTCAAGCAGAATTTGCCGCATGCCAGGCCGAGGTTATGGCCCAACAAGCAAAGTTGATTGCTAGACTTTAGCAACAACAACCACCACAGCAAGCCGGAGCATCTGCTTCGCACCAACCTCCTTCCCCACCAAGAATTCCAATACTTGGGGAGACCACCAACGTCCAGGAAAATACGGACGTTCCAACGGGGCCAATTCCACCCCCAATCCTACCCCAGCTATCCAAAGCACAGACGAACCTGGGGGATACACCGTTTGAGTTCGAGGTGGATCCGACAGTGCTAAAAGTGAGCAAGCTAGAAAAGCTGTTCAAGAAATCTCAAGGCGTAAAGTCCATTCCGGATATTGAGGATGGGTACACCGACTCGGCCGTGACTCTACCAGACCGGTTTAAAATGCCGCACATAGACCGTTTCGACGGGTCTAGGGATCCTATGGTGCATTTGCGGCTGTTTTCGGATATACTAAGGCCGATGGGCCTCTCCAGGTTGCAGAAGCTTTCCCTGTTTGGCCGGACCCTGTCGGGTGTAGCGGCTATTTGGTATGCAAAACTGGAGGACTTTGTCAAGAGAAACTGGGAGGAAATGGCTGAGGCCTTTGTAGCTCAATACTCCTACAATACACAGATCGAGATCACAACTCGTGATCTTGAGACAACTAGACAGGAGCTAAAGGAGAGCTTCTCCGATTTTGTGACCCGGTGGAGGGCCAAGAACTCGATGATGACCATCAGGCCCGTTGACAAAGATCAAATACGGATGGTTGTGCGCAACCTCCAGCCCAAGCTCATGCAAAAGATGATCGTCCTCTCCCTTCCCACCTTTGCAGATCTACATGAGATTAGGGTGCAAATCGAGGACACCATGAAACAGGGTCTGATTGACCATGAAAGAGAGCAGCCCAAGAGGGCATTCAACCGCAGTACGAATGCAGGCACAAGTAGTGCTGCAGTTGCCAGGACTTCAGATGTGGGTATGGTTACCAGCACCACCACCCCAAAAACCCTTGCAGCTACACCATTCACCGGTGCGTCCAGAAGTAGCTCGCAAATAGCCAAATTCCCACCCCGAGGCCATAGAACCTTTACCCTGCTATATATGTCTCTGTCCAAAGCTTTGGGGGTTTTGATCAGGAAAGGGCACTTGAAGCCCCTAGAGTCGCGGCCCTTACCAAGTAATCTCCCACCAACCCATAATCCGGTGAAGTACTGTGCCTTTCACCAACAGCATGGTCATGACACCGACCAGTGCTATAGATTGCGTCACAAAATTCAGGATCTCATTGACAACAGGGTGATCGTGCCTCCGGAAAAACCGAATGTCACCACCAACCTCTCCCACCACACAACCAAGCTCCACCTCCAAAACGCATCAATTTGATCCAAACTGGGGTTGTGTCATACGACCCTAGCATATATATCACCCCTTCTCACCTACCCAAGCCGGAGGTGGTCATTCCTGACAGCACTAACTTGTGCATGTTGGACATCTCCCAAACCGAACCTGAAACGGCGGTGGTGGCTATCAAAGATAGAATTCGGTCGACTATAGGGGCAGATGAGAATGATTATACAGAGCCGGAGGGGTCTGCGAGCTTCATATACAACCCGAGCGGTTACATCACATCAGCAAGCCAGGCTAGGCCGAATATGGAATTGCCAGTAGGGGCAGAGATTTATGTAGTTCGAGAGGATGGACCTAATCAGGGGCTAGATGACCTAGCGGATCTGGAGAAGGACATTACAAATCTGCAGTTCTTTGAAGAGCAGGACCCAGGGGACGTGACTGTCAACTGGTTTGATCTAGAAGGGTCAGCAGAAGCTACTGGGTGGCTCAGTGACGAGCCGGATATTGTTGAGCAGCCTCAGCCAGAATAGGGTCCGTCAGGGACATGGACATCAACAGTGGCCGGAAGGGCGGGAATCAGGATGCACCGCCGGAGAGCACCAGTGTTAAGAATTTTGCTTAGAATACGAGCAGTTTGAGTGCAGAAGATACTGAGCAGCAGGCTGCACTGAAGTAGTTTGAGCAGGAAAGGATCGAAGATTCTGAAAGGGTTAGAAAGGCCAAAGCCCTTGCGGGGACAGAACATGTTGTGTGCACAAGAACGGAACATGCTGCGGGCACAAGAATAGTTGTAACGGAGCTGGACAGGTGTCTGTCGACTGCCGATGGTATGTGGTGGGAAGATGATGACCTATGTCTTGCCCACACCGATGAAGACTGGGGGCAAAGCTAGTCGGATGATACCTGGTACGTTGGCGAAGTAGACCACATGACTAGGAGCGGACGGTATTTCAAGCCCCCGCACTTAGATCAACCAGAGGCGTCGGGAAAGGACAAAGAGGTAGACAAGCAGAAAGAAAAGCTGCTCGAGGAGGAGGCTATGCTGAAACAACTTAAGAAGATACAAGCAGACATCTCCATCTGGGGACTGCTTATGGCCTCAAGAGTTCATCGACAAGTTGTCCTTTCTGCAATGGACAAGGCCAAACTTTCAATTGAGACCACTCCTGAGCAGCTGGTAGGGTTGGTTTTTCCGAGAGGAGCTTCCCTGACGTTGACCTTCACTACAAGGAGCTACCGCCTGAGGGTGCAAACCACAACAAACCTCTCTACATCTCTGTGGAATGTAGAGACAAATGGATACCGGTGGTTCTTGTCGACACGGGATCCACTATTAACGTGTACCCGTTGAGGACGGCATATGCAATCGGGTTGAAGCCCACATATTTTGTGCCAACTGCCCAGGTGATAAGGGCCTACGACAATACAAGCAGAGAGGTGATTGGGACTGTGAAGATTCGAACTCAGGTTGGTCCAAGACAACAGGATATTGACTTTCATGTCTTGGACATTCCCGCAACCTTTAATCTACTTCTAGGGCGGTCGTGGCTGCACCAGGTGAAGGAGGTCTCTTCCACCCTACACCAGATGTTGAAATACCCCCACGAGAAGGGGGTGGCTATAGTTTTTGGGAATTCGTTAATCCATCCACCGCCAGAGGTTTCCACGCTAGTTCTGGACATTGTGCATGGCACGGAGGATGTGTTCCTGTCAGGATTCACCCTAGCCGAGGCCCGGGTTGTTCAGAACATCTTAGCTATTGATGAGGGGTTATATGTCAGTGCACATTCTGTGTACCTCATGAACAAGCTCCAGCACATCCCCGAGATGGGATTAGGAAAAAGTGGCTGGAAGGGCATTACTGTATCGGCCGAAGTGCCGCATAACCCGCATACCTTTGGCTTAGGTTATCTGCCTACTAAAGAGGACTAGGTGAGGAAAGGCAAAGAGATAGCCAAAAGGGCCAGAGCCAAGCAAACTGGGAGGCCTTATGAGTTGATGCACCAGCCTATCCAGGGCACCCTGAACAGACGCTTTGTTCGGGAGGGGGAAGACTTTCCGTTTTGCGGCTTCCCAGAGCCATGGCTAAACGCAGAGAAGAGGCGCCTGCCGGGATTTGAGATTTTCTTCAACTTGCAGTTGTCTGGGGATGATGTTGCTGAAGAGTAGACAGACCCACCAGCTAAGGCTGAGTAGTGTAAAGAAGAGGATTCCGAGAGCACTGAGATTGAAATGGGGGTAACGCTGGCTTGTCTACTCTCAGATCCTTCGATCGTACAAGAGTGCTTGGGGGATAACTTCTCGATGTCCATGATCGGGAATGAAGCGGCTGTGAGCCCATCTTCGAACATTCTGGATGCGTCCATCGCACCCTCCCTCGTCTGGCAGTACGAGGAGGGATTCTTATCGAGCAGCACCGGGTCAGGTAGTGAGCCGGAATCTAATTCCACTGAGTCTGTGGAGTCGGAATCAGGTTCCAACTCATCTGAGTCTGAGTCCGGTATTCTTGGGGGTGACAACCCATATGCCACAGTCCTGTCTAGGTCGTCTTTTTCTTTTTCCTTTGTGTCTGTTGTAACAGAGGAATCAGGCGACTTGGAAGTGATTAATGAGAATGGAATGGCTATGGCCTTTGAGTACTTTTCTGTGCCCCTGATTTATTGTATTAATCAGGACTTTCAAAATGTCGATGAAAACGACGAGGAAGAAATTCCTCCGATTTTGAAATATTTGCTTGATCAAGAGCAGGAGATGTTTGTAAAACTGCTGGTTGATGAAATCACCACAATTAATGTGGGTACTGAGAAGGACCCGCGGCTGGTCCAGATTGGGTCCACGTTGTCTTCGGAGGAGCGCGAGCGCTTAGTCGCTTTATTAAAAGATTTCAAAGATGTTTTCGCGTGGTCCTACGAAGACATGCCTGGAATCGATCCTGAGATTGTACAGCACCGGATCCCTCTTGACCCAAAGGCCCGACCTATTAAGTAGAAGCTCAGAAGGATCCGCCCGGACTGGGCCCTCAAGATCAAAGAAGAGGTCACCAAGCAAATTGACGCAGGGTTCCTGCTGGTATCTGAATACCCAACTTGGTTGGCCAATACAGTTCCAGTGCCGAAGAAGGACGGTAGAATTTGGGTATGTGTGGACTTCAGGGATTTGAACAAAGCCAGTCCGAAGGACAACTTTTCTCTGCCGCATATCGACAAATTAGTGGACTTCACTGCATGGCATGTGTTTCTCTCATTCATGGATGGGTTTTCTGGCTACAATCAGATCCTAATGGCACCCGAAGGCTGCTTTTACCACCCCGTGGGGGACTTATTGTTATAGAGTGATGCCGTTTGGGCGGAAGAACGCTAGGGCTACGTATTAACGAGCCGCAACCACAATTTTGCACGACATGATCCACAAAGAGATTGAAGTGTACGTGGACGACATGATTGTCAAGTCCAAGGAAAGAAAGGGCCACTACACCGTCTTGCATAAATTCTTTCAACAGATCAGAGAGTATCGGTTGCGGCTGAATCCTCGGAAATGTACATTTGGTGTTACAGTAGGGAAAATGCTGGGGTTCTTGATCACACAGAGAGGTATCGAAGTCGACCCTTCCAAAATCAACGCCATCTTAGAAATGCCACCACCAAGGACTGAAAAGGATGTGCGAGGCTTTCTGGGTAAAGTGTAATTTATAAGATGGTTTATTGCAAAATTAACCTTGACTTGTGAACCACTCTTTGGTCTCCTGAAGAAAGGAAAAAGAAATTCCAATGGGACGGCCGATGCCAAGCTACTTTTGAACAGATCAAGAAATATTTACAGAACCCACCTGTGTTGTCACCGCCTGAGCCGAGAAAACCGTTGATTCTGTACCTTTCAGTGACTGAAACTACAATGGGCTGCATGCTTGCACAAGAGTCTAAGGACAAGGTAGAGAGAGCTATCTACTACCTGAGCAAGAAAATGCTGGATTACGAGACCCGCTACACTCCGCTGGAGAAGGCTTGTCTGGCCTTGGTATGGGCTACCAGGAAGCTGCGGCACTACCTGTTAGCTCACTCTGTAATACTGGTTTCAAGAGTAGATCCCATCAAATATCTCTTCGAGAAACTAGCACTTAAGGCTAGCCCGTTGGTTGCTTCTTCTTTCCGAATTCGATTTGAAGTATGTGACGCACAAGTCAGTGAAGGAGAGAGCGGTAGCGGAGTTCCTAGCCGATCACCCAGTGGAAGAGGATGAAGCAGTCGAGTATCTCTTCCCAGACGAGGCCATTCTACATGTCGAAGAAGAGACTTGGACGATGTACTTTGACGGAGCGTCAAACCAATACGGGTATGGGATAGGGGTGTTGTTGATAGCACCCGACAATTCCCTCATACCTTTAGCATTCAAACTCCGATTCAAAGTCTCGAACAATGAGGTAGAGTATGAGGCATGCATTGCTGGTTTAGAAGCCGCCCTAGAACTAGGGGCAAAACGGTTGGACGTCATCAGGGACTCACACCTTGTTGTATCTCAAGCTAAAGGAGATTGGAAAGTCAAAGAAGAAAAGATGAGAATCTACCACCAGACCTTGGACGTGCTGATTCCTCGGTTTGAGAAACTAAATTTCGCTCATCTCTTAAGAGAGAACAACAGGTTCGCAGATTCATTAGCAACTCTATCTTCTATGATAGACATCCCTTTTGGAGTCCGGATGCGTCCGATCATCATCGAACAGAAATTTGTGCCAGTCTACGAGCTGATTGCCGCCACAGATGAGGTACAAGATGAGAATCCCTGGTATTACGATGTCTGGAACTTCTTGGAAAAATAGGCATATCCACCAGGGGCAAATGCCAAAAATAAGAGGGCAATTCGAAGAATGGCTGCTCAGTTCATTGTCTGCGGGGGTAAATTGTACAAGAGAGGTCATCTCGGGATGCATAAACTGTATGTTAATGCTGAAGAATCCAAGCGCCTGATGGAGGCCATCCGTGGAGGAGAGTGCGAAGCGAACATAAACGGGGTGATGCTAGCCTAGAAGATCCTTAGACAGGGTTATTACTGGTCCACCATGGAGGAGGATTGTATTGGTTTTGTCCGGCGATGCCACAAATGCCAGATCCATGCAAACTGCATGAACATCCCGCCGTCAAAGCTGTACAACATGACTTCGCCATGGCCATTTTCAGTCTGGGGGATTGATGTGATTGGAGTTGTCACTCCGAAGGGGTCCAATGGGCATGAGTTCATTCTGGTCGCGATAGACTATTTTACAAAGTGGGTTGAGGCCCAATCTTATGCGGTGTTGAAGGCATCGCATGTTGCTAAGTTCATCAGGAACAACATCATCTATCGCTACAGGGTCTCAAACGAGATCATTTCAGATAATGGTTCCCACTTCAAGAAGGAGTGATCAACTTGTTGGACAAGTACAACGTGGCTTTTCATAAGTCATCTATATATCGGCCACAAACCAACGGAGTAGTTGAGGCTGCCAACAAGAACATCAAGCACATTCTGCAGAAGATGGTGGAAACCTACCAGGACTGGCCAGATAAGCTGCAATTTGCTCTGTGGGGCTACCGGACTTCAATTCAAACTTGTACTAGGGTAACTCCGTATTCCTTGGTTTATGGGATGGAGGCTGTTCTGCCTATCGAAGTTGAGGTTCCGTCATTACGAGTATTGGCTGAGTGTTAGATAGCTGAGGCAGATTGGCAGCAAAGTAGGTTTGAAGAACTCATGCTCTTTGAGGAGAGAAGGCTGAAAGCACTGTATCATGTTCAGGGTTATCAATGAAGAATCGCCAGGGCTTTCAACAAGAAGGTTAAGTCTAGGAATTTGAAAGAAGGAGATTTGGTGCTCAAAGACAACCGAGCTCCCATCCACGACCCTAGGGGCAAGTTCAGACCCAATTGGAGTGGTCCTTACATCATTAAGTCTATCTAGTCGGGTAGAGCTGTCGTTCTGATGGACCTAGATGGCCTAGAGTTCTCCCAATCGATTAACATCGACAAGTTAAAGAAATACTTTCCCTGAGTGGCTCGCTAGGCCGAAAACCCGAAAGGGCAACCTAGGCAAAAGTTAGAGCATGAAAAATTTGAAATTATAAAAACTGAGCTCGCAAGGTTGAAAACCCGGAAGGGCGGCCTTAGTAAAAGTTAGGGCGCAAAAGGAGAGTGTTAATACACGAGTGAACCTGAGTCGAACTACGTAAAGCTTGATTCCCATCTTCGGGATACGTAGGCAACTTCATCCTGAAGTCCAGCCATAAAAACTTCCAGATCAACTTTGTCTGTGTGATCATGTTTGGTCATCTTTGTCTTTTCTGCATTCAAGAGCTCGGTTGTGATCTCCAGTGCAGTGCTATTCAGACTAGAGGCAACTTTCCAGTTGCTGGGATCCGGGGTTGTACATCTCAGTGATAAATCTCAGGTGTGTCCAGTTCTGATCCATATCGAAAATGGTTTTGAAAAGTTTTAATAAAAGTTGATTTCGCTCAAATTAATCTTTTTACAACTTAGACCATTTTTTGACCAAATGGAAAATTTTAAGTACCCACAATCTTCAATTACATTGATTTCAGTACAGAGTTCTCCTACTCTTGAATACTAATTGAAGTTGCTTTTTTTTACATTCATAAAGAAAACTTGAAAGTACTGATTAAAGCAAATAAATTCGGGGCATAGTCAGGTGTTCCTACGTCCCTCCCAGAGCTTGTGGAAGCCTCTGATGCCAAAGTGGGCCCGATCTACGCCTCCTCATCAAGCCAAGCTATGCACTCATCAGAGAGGGTGCAACTGAAAATGGGAGCAGAGGCTAGAAGCACTCTCATCCTCCATGCTGTGGTATACCGGGCTAGCTATGCACCTCGGACCGGAAACGCAGCAGGGTACTCTATTCTCTCTTCTGGGCAAGTCTGATCATGTCCGAACTGGTGCCGGAATCAGAATGGGAAGTAAAAGACACAGTGCGTCAGGCCGATCAACTGAATCACGAACTGGCGGGTCATGCTGTAGCTCATTGCCGGTAAATTAAGCCAAGGGCAGCGCCAAGCAATGTCGATAGCAGACAAACTGCGCATCCATTCGCACCACCATCCCTCATCAAGGGCATCGACTAGACGTCGTCGGAAGGAATAGCCGCGAGTTGAATATGCTAGGCATGAGTCCACAACCTTCAATTTATCCATCAACCATACCTGGGAAGAGATGAAAAATGAGAGATTAAAGAATAGAGAGGTGTACGTTGAGAGAAAAAGTGAGAAAAGGGTTTTGAGAGAAAAACTGAGCTTGAGGGCCGAGTGATGTGAGAAATATATGTAAGATAGGGTGGGAAACATTACCTGCAATAGTAGTGGACTCCCCGCAAATCTAGCCGTCTCCCGGCGATGAAAAGCGTCCAAACCCATCAATGTCTCAACTAGCGTCATGGCGATGCAGCTCTTGCCCTCTTTTAAGCCCTCGGCGACTTCAATCAAACGAGTGCTAAACCCACCACAGCCTGGGGCAAGCAAGAAATGAAACAACATGCATAAGCAAAGCGCATGTCGTCGATAACCCTGCCAATGATGATCGTCGCGGTCACCAGCATCAGAAAACCGATGAATCAAGCTCGGAATGTCCAGCTCTCCGTCCTGAATCAATGACCGAGCATCATACAAAGTAAGGCCGCACATCCGTCCTAAGGCTTGGACGCAGCCGAAGCGAAATTGAGGCAAGATTTCTTCATCGTGCTCGGATTCCATTAAAGCTTGGAAATCCTCGAAAGTGGGACATATCTCTTGTCCACCAAAGTTAAAGACATGTGTTACCGGATTCCAAAACCTTGCCACGACATGAAGGAATGGAAAACGCAGCAGGGTGCGACTCAACGTGAATAGTACATTGATGCCAAAGCCTCGGAAATTCAGCTTTTCCGAGCCATCCAAGTTGGCAATCCAATTTGTGAGATTTTGGACAAGAAATGCTTCCATTTGGTGCAAAAATTAAGCTGAAATGGAGAAAATTACGAAGCTAGGGCTTTTGTAGAAGATAAGGTGTTGAGTGGAAGACAGATGGCAGCATTCTGGAGGTTCTTGCCATTTTTGGCCGATCGGCCAAAAAGAGTGCCGACCGACCATATTTTTTGGCCGATCGGCTAGTAATGATGGCCGATGGCCATTTCTTGTGGCTGATGGCCTCTCACTTTGGCCGATGGCCATTTCTTATGGCCGACGGCCTCTCACTTTGGCCGATGGCCCTTCCTTTTGTTCTCTGAGCTGTCTATGTGTTGGAGATGTTGAGAACTTGTGACTGGCTCCACTTCAAATGCCTTTCGGTGATGATTTTGCGAAGTCGCGCCTATGTTACTTCAATTTGTTTATCGAGTTGTTGTACTTTTGTTTATCGAGTTGTATTTTGTGTTCATTAGTCTTTGTCTTGCTTATCGAGTTGTATTTACATTTGGTTAGCTTGTCAAGTTCTTTGTTTTGCTTATCGAGTTGTTTAGTTGTTAGTTAGTTCACTACCTAATTAATGCAATTTGAGTGTTTATTTTTCAAAATAAAGTTCAATCTCATTTACATTGTTATGTAATGTGATGCAATGCGATGCTTAGAATGTACAAATGTAACACTTTTTCAACAAAAAAGCTGTTTCATTCCATCATTACTTTCTTTTGCAAAAAGTATATAGTTTTGAAGAAAATAAAACCTGCCTGAGGCAGTACATGTGCAAAACTACTAGTAAAAAGAAAAATAAAGCAAAAAGAGAAAACCAGCAAAATGTCTGGATCGGCGCCAGTCGCCTCAAGTGCGGGGGTCCGTCCTCGTCCTCTTCCTGGACGAAGGTCCAGGATCATCGCCGCCAACTCTGCCGTCAGAGTCTGAGCCTGAGCCTGAGCCTGAGCCTAAGCCTGAGCCTGAGCCATCCCCAGCCTCATCCTAAGACGACTCTGCATCTGCATCAGACTCGTCATCATCTGGGATAGGCGCTCGCAAGCTACTCCCAGAGTGAGTACGCCCAACCCTGCTCCGGTTGCGTACTGAGATCCCTCATCCTGCTCTCCCCGCTCCTCAGGCAGGTACAAATGGTCCTGCTGGAGCACCCCCTACGGCCGGTATCTGGAATGGGGCCTGAAAAGAACAATTGGCAAACGCATCAGTTATGCTATGCAAAGTCGAGTATGAATACCGAATACAGTGTATGAGTACAGTGTATGAATGCTGTGAGCAGTGCATGAATACCGAATGCAATGTATGAGTACAGTGTATGAATGCTACGAGCAGTATATGATTACAGTGTATCAGTGTCGTGAGTGTTATGCAAGTGCAGTGTATCAAATGCCGTATTGATAATGTGATGTATCAAATTATGTATGGAACAGAATGTGCAAGGTTTTCGGGGTTGAGTTTGAAGGAACTTATCGGGATACCATAGATGCTGAGCAGGTCCATGCTCCTCTGTAGCATCCCCATCACTGAGGTTGACAGCTCCAGAGCCTGTCCAGTGTACTCAATCGAAGCCTTCAAAAGTGTTGAAGTATTTAGTATTCTACGGGATATCAAATGAAATGAAATGACAGTACAGAATAAAAAGTATAAGTACATACCGGGGTCGAACCGCGAACTCCGACGAGCTCATGATCAGTCGGAGGAGGAGCGATGGGTATCTGATAAGTCTCCACATCCTGTCCTCGGCATGTCAAGGTGGTGGGCAGGTCTGGCCACTCAGCTCTGCGTCCCCTCCGGGACCCACTCCGGTCACGGGCCTGAGTTGCCCTCGATACTACTACTCCTGCTACTGGTGCTGCAGGTCTCTTCCTCTCGACTCGGCGAGCACTGGCCAAGGGTCCCATCAGATAAGTCTCAATGAAGACGGTGTAGTCGCCCTGTAGACGTCCCCGAACGTCCCGGGAGGGAATCCCCCATTTCGGTCATTGGGGTCACTACAATTCATGACTCAATGTCACGGTCCTGTATCTAATCTCACAGAGTGCAATGCAAGAACGATGAATCATCAAAGAGTCCAAATCCGGCAAATCGTTTTTGAAAACAGATTTTTTGAAAGAAGTGCCAAACATGGACTGCTTTGCCAGATACAGAGTCGCCACCTAAATATTTTATTTTGAGGGAATTTAGAAAACCCTGACTCGTGCCAAAGGCCACGTGTCCGGCATCACCAAAGTTGCCTCGGCTCGGGAACTTGGGTACGATTGGGAAAGGTCACTTCGTGAGCACCCCCGCTCGCCCGATCAAAGATCGGCCTCTACTAACCATGATATCAAGTTTTGAAAACATTATGTGCTCTTATTCCGGTTATTAGCCTAGATTTACTACGTGATGCACACAGCATACAAGTATAGACTAGATCGCCTAATTTCGAACAAAGCATTGCATATCCATTTGCTTGGAAAATAGTTTGAGGTTCGCTACTCACAAGTAGGCTAAAACACGGATTTGATGAATTGGTCCAATTCAAGCAATCCAACCTTCACCCACATTCAACCAGGCAGTTATATCATATAAGTACACAGCCTCATGGTAAGCATGCTATCATGGCAGTCACTCACACACATGCAAGGATGCTAAAGCATAAACGCTTACCGAGTACTCCGAGCCAAAATAGAAACTAGTTAGTAATCATATACATGATCCTAGTTCATGTTAAGATGGCTAATGCAACACATGCAAGATGCAACTAAGCTAGGCTCGGCTATTCTAAGATGGCATGTGATGATGCTACAACTAACACGTATTCAACTTGGAATTGAAATACGATGTAGTTAGTATGATGCGCCGAGCCCGGTGCATGCAAGACAAATGAATGGATGCAAACATGCAAGCATAAGTGTGCTAATTGAAACATGCCCTAATCTAACCATCGTAAGCTAGTAAATAAAAAGGAGAGAAAGACGTGGGGTTGGAAGACATGCACACACGCACGCACACTTATTACACAATTGCCCTCGCTCGGGGGTCCGTATAATAATACAAACCGAATAAATAATTAACTACCCTAGCTAATTAAATATTACAAAACCCTTAACTAATTAACAAATTAATTAAGCTACTAAAGCAGTAAAACAGCCTCGGGAAGAGGGATGAATGCATGCTCGGATTGGCTTCGCTCAGAAACCCAATGCCATGCCACTGTTGCCTCTGTTTACACTGTTATGCGCCTCTGAGACTTGCACAAATCCCAAGATTGCTTCTAAACCACCCCTTGATCAGAATGGGATGCCACCGGCCAAGATAAAAAGCCACCGGCCATGGAAACATGGTCATCGACCAAAAGTGGAGCCATCGGCTGGATTTTGGTAGCCGGCCGGCACTAAAGATGGCCGACCGGCCATCTGTTCCTGCAAGACCCTGTTTGACAGCAGCAGAGGACAGACAGAGCATGGCAATGCATTTTCAAAGCAAATGTGTGCACAACCACCCTCCCTATCATGTCATGAATTCAAGGGAGTATGGTTCTCGACCCTCGGCCACCAATCACGCATTTCCATGCATGATGGCCCAAGAAGCCAAGTGTGCAACTTCAATATCAAATGAAATGCACACAAAACACATCAAAGCCCCAACCTCTATCATGATTGGTCAAAAGGCAAGGGATGCATGCTCAATGCTATGCAACCTAAGCATGCAAGCAAACTAATGCAAAATGAGTATGCTAGCAAGCAATATGCAATAGGCATACAACCTAAATATGCAAACACGCAACCTAGCATACACAATGCTATAGACTATATGGCACCCACAATGCTATATGAACTATGGCATGCTCAATGTAACTAACCACCTAGCATACACAATGCAAGGAGTGACATGGCATACACAATGCTAACAACATAACATGCACAACACATTGTAACATGGCATACACAATGCAAGATGGACTTAAACTAAAATGAGTGGGCCTCAACCACACTCAAATCAGTGGCCAAATGAGATGAGAACAAGGCCCAAGATTCATGCAAACATGCACAATGCAAAGGCTACAAGCCTAAGGCACAAAATGCAACTCTCCAAGAGCAATGCAAGGATGAAACATGGCATACAATGGCATACATATAAGCTCTGAAATGACATGCTCAATGACCCCAAAACATGAAAACACCTCAGTATAAGCATGCAATAGGCTTCAAAACTCAAAGCTAAGCAAGGCTATTACATTACAACCATACATGGCAAGCACCAATCGACCAAGAGGCCTAAAAACAGGGCTAAGGCAGCCCAAAATAAGGACAAAATCAGTTTGGAGTATGGCCAAAATGTGCTAGAATGAAGGGCCAAAACAACATGCAATGTAAGCTAGTATGCATGGTTTACACTACAAGCATATGGAGCATATGAGGGACCACCAAACCAAACAAAAATAGATTAATGACATGTCAAAATATGACCAAATACCCACTGAAATGTATCCAATACATGCAAGAATGAGGTGCTACTTTGAAAGGCTATAAAGAGAATTGTTCTACACATGCAAGAGGCAAGCCTTAAATGACAAAAATAGCTCTAGAAAGAGTTCATGTAGGCCCTAAAACTCACTGAAAAAGGCCTGAACCAAGCTCAAGAAGTGTGCAAATAAGGGCTCCTTTGTAAGGCCAAAGATACTAGTAAACAAGACAACAAGGGAGACGGTCACCCCTCTCCTTTTTAGGACCTCAAAACACCATCCCCACCACTAAAATCCTTCTAGATTTCAGTGGTGAGAAGGCCAATACAAGGTGGTCCTAAAGCTCAACAAAGAAGGCTCAAAAAGAGGCCAAACAAGGCCTAAGAGGGGGTGGACAACCCCCAACACAAAATGACCTTAAACAAACTTCAAAAGCATGCAAATACAAAACTTTTTTCAGTTTATGGCTAAGCTTAAATCAGTGTGCATGATAGGCTAAAAGTGTGTACAAAAATGGAGAATAAAAGAGGGAAAAGGAGTTACCATTGAAGACCACTTCCAAGAACACCAAACCAGCAGCCTCTTTGGATCAAAACCAGCTCAAAAACCCCTCAAACAACTCCTTAGCACCTTAGTAACCAAAGAGTAGTGTACTCCTAGGTGTTCTAGTGCAAAAACAAGAACAAAAACTCACTTTGGAACACTCTAACCCACACAATTGTAGGGAGAGAGGGAGATATAGAGAGAGAGTGATATATATATCTTATATATCAGATTTTTCCAACCCTTGAAATGGAAGGAGAGGCCCTCTTTTATAGAGGAACAAAGGTCCAAGCTTCTCTTAGAAGTTTGGAGCAAAGGGGCTAAGCTTCTCTTAGAAGCTAAAGCAAAAAGGGTCAAGCTTCTTCAAGAAGCTAAGAAAGGTTCAAGCTTCTTAGAGATGCTTGGAGCAAAGGGTTCAAGCTTCTTGGAGAAGCTAGAACAAAGGGTTCAAGCTTCCTCAAGAAGCTAAAACAAGGTTTAAAAGGTTCAAGCTTCCTCAAGAAGCTAAAACAAGGTTCAAAAGGTTCAAGCTTCCTCAAGAAGCTAAAATAAGGGTTCGAAAGGGCCAAGCCTCCCCAAGAAAAGGTCTCGGCCAAAAAAAGTGGCCAATTAATCAAAGAAATGGCCAGCCGACCAAAAACATTGCCGACCGGCCAACACTTTTGGCCGGTAGCAAGAAAACAGGGCCGATGGCCTCAAGCCATGGCCGGTGAGGTGTGGGGATGGCCAACAAGCTATTCCCTGCCCTTAGAAGCAAACACACAAGTGTTTGGTCTAAAACCGAGCACAAAACAAACAAGTTGAGAGGTCTCGAGGCAAGGCGCATGGCCGAAACCTTTGAGAACTCAAGACGAACACGAACATGGATAATCATCGAGTGTTCAAACGATGACGTCCAAGTCTTGAGGACGGTCAAAAATGGGGTGTCTACACGCCCTCGTCTCTAAAGAAGTCAGAGTCCCAGCCGATAGTGAAGTCGATCATCTCCTCCGGGGTCTACCTCTCTGTATGCCTCATATGGGTGGGAGGTGGCCTCGGAACTATCTCCTCTAGTAGGCCCAGGGTCTGACGCAGGAAGTGCTCACCCAAATACCATGCCCGGCAGATCGGACCCTCCAGCAAAACCATGAACCGGGCAGTCTCCCGAGCACCCGCATACTGCTCTCTCACTACATTCGGCAATGCGGCCTAGGGCTGCCAAGTGATCTACAAATGACAGGATACAATTTGTTATCTACTGTTGAAAGTACAATGTAAAGCGAAGCTTAAATAAACTGTAATGTTTGAAATACCTCTACGGCAGTAATGGTGTCGAAGTATTTACGGAAGAACAGGAAAGACTCCCGCGGCCTCCGCTCGCACCTCACATCGAATCAGAGAGAATATGGGACAGCAAGGGGCATCTCTACCTCCGGCTTTGGAGCAAGCCTCGAAAATTAGGCATACACCCACAACTACAGAATGTAAAAGGGTAACAATGAGTATGCTTATCAGTAAAGCAGTATACAGATAAAGCGGAAACCAGAAGTGTGCATGACAACGCAAGTGAAGAGGTGTGCATGACAATGCGGGTATAGTGCGTGACAGCGCAAGATAGAAAAGGTGTATAACAATGCAAGTGAAAAGGTGCATAACAATGCAACTTGAACGTGCATAACAATGCAGGTGGAGTATGCATAACAGTGCAACTAGAGTATGCATAACAATGCAACTGAAAAGTGCATAGCAATGCGGGTGAAACGATGCATAACAATGCAAGTAAACGTGCAACATCAACAGCATGTTTGAAGTAAACTACTGAATAAGGAAATACACGCCTTAACGAGACCAATTCAAACGCAACCTCTGATTTACCTCTCGGAGGACTTGGCAACACGCTCAGCCCAGAAGGGTATACCCTGTTCATATTGGCGAGAGGTAACATCTACATGTGAAACCCTCAGGTGCTGCCTGAACTGCCATTCTGACTTGAAGCAAGCTTACACTTGGGGTCGAGATACACTCATACTCCAGAGAAACGGTGAGGCCTGAGAAAGTGCACCTGGAATGCAGTCTCGGAATTTGTTGGAGTTAAAACACACTAAGATGCTCCACATTTTCCCTCTTTTCTTTTGCTTTGCAGTCTGGAACCCACATAGCTTCAGATAGGTCCTTGTCTTACTGTTCTCACATGACCTGGGTTGAACCCTGCGGTTTTTATGAAAGAACGAATCTTGTTTTGCACAGTTGTGGAGAACGGCATGGCACTCAGAGCGCAAAACGATTTTATTTTTGAAATTGAGAGATGAGTTCTTGACCGGGGTATTGAGCCTATGACTGAACACAGCACACTACGACTCAACAACGGAAAACAAAAGGTTAACAACCTAAACACATCGAGTAACACTTGAAACGACTCAAAACAAGAATCGAGATAAAACAAAAAGACACGACATGCGGACATGCACAGGGAGCCCGTTTCTCTGGGTATTATTTCCCACCCTTTCTCATTTGTGATTCTCACATCACTCGGCCCTCAAGCTCGGTTTTTCTCTCAAAACCCTTTCCTCGCTTTTCTCTCAATGCACATCTCTCTATTCTTTAATCTCTCATTTTTCATCCCTCCCCAGGGTGGTTGATGGATAAACAGAAAGTTGCAAGCTCTTGCCCCTAGCATTCTGCTAGATTCTTTTTCTTCTGCCCACAACAGTGAACTTTCTCGCAGAGGGGTTGCACTACAACTGGATGTGTAGCAAATCTGCAATCGACATCGGTTGACGATGCTCTGCTAGGGAGTTTGGAAGTGGTTAGATCTGTCCAGATGAGGGAATGGAATATCTTGCCCATTCCAGTTCGTGCTTCGCACTTGGCTTGATACCTCGTTGCTTGGAGGATGTAAGAGCTTTCAGTCCTTTTCTGTTAGCTTCCGCTATGCCCTTCCTGGCGAATAGGGTGCCCTTTCCGGCAAGTATGGTGCCCTTTCTGGCAAATGCATTGACAACGGGGGAAAGACAAGAAGCCTGACTCAACTGTGCCCCTAGTTCATTATTTTGACCATTTTTTGTTTTTGGTGTTCTACTAAAACAATTTTGACTAGAATGAGAGTTAGATTAACATGCTTGTTCAATTTTCTGATTTAAAATCATGCAAGTCAGGCTATGAGCACTGAAAATTTTCCTTTTTTGGGTCCAAGAATGGTCCAGTTTTGGAAAAATGGAATACTTTTCGAGAAAATCAGTCCACCTCAGTAAAAGTTCTCAAAAATTGTTTTTGCAAACAGCCACTGCTCAACGAGCTCGGAACCTACTCTTGAGATGCACAACCTCAGATTCGAAGGAAAATTGCCCCTTGCTCGAAGAGGGCTGCATGGCAACGGAAAGTTGCCCCTTATTTGAATGGCACCGCAGCGCATTGAATGGCAATGGAAAGTTGCCCCTTGTTTGAATGGAACTGCAGCGCATTGTAATCAGTCCTCAAAGCAATGAACACAACCAAATTCTCGGACACAGAGAAGGCTAAGATGACCAGAACCATCACATGGACACAGTCGAATTGAAGTGTTTTACGGCTGGACTTCAGAATGAAGTTACCTACGTATCCCAAAGATGGGAATCAAGCCTTACGTAGTTCGGGGTTAAGGTACACTCGGTATTTAACCTCTCTTTTTGCGCTCTAACTTTTGCCAAGGCCGCCCTTCCGGGTTTTCAACCTTGCGAGCTATGTTTTTCTTTTCTTTTTTTCATTTCTTTTCTTTTTTCTCTTTTTTTTTTTTTTTTTTTTTTGTTCTTTTTCTTCTTTTTCATTTTTTCATTTCTTTGCCCTAACTTTTGCCTGGGTCGCCCTTCTGGGTTTTCAGCCCAGCGAGCCTCTCAAGGGTAAAAGTGTAGCTTTGTCCATGTCAAATGGTTTTAGGATCTCGAGGCCATTTGAATCTAGGAGAACGGCTGCTGTTTGCTGATGATGTAGAAGTCCATCCAATGGGGGGCTGAAATTGCCCCTAGTGTTGTGGATGGGAACTCAGTTGTCCTTCAGCAATACTTTCTTTTTTCCTCCCTTCTGGGATTTGGCATTCTTACCGATCTTTGTTAGCTTGAGAAACATCCCAATTTTCTTGACTCTTCGAGTAAGTCTGACATTTTTGCCCCTAGTTCGAGGGGTGCTTCTGATCCAGCTTTGCAAGCTTCTGTTGAGGACGTCTGATCTCCTTGATCTGACTTTCTTGCCTCTTGTTCGAGGGCTGCTTCAAATCTGGCCACACAGGCCTCACATCGTGATTGACCTTTGAACATTCTGAATGCAAGTTCAAGGTTTGAAAGAAAGGGGTCGAGTCTTGAGGCTGAGAGCAATCCTAGGCTGCACAATCTTAAGAGTGATTCCACACAGGTCTTCGCAGGATCGCGCAAAATATTTTTTGAAATCTTTTAAGAAAGCGACAAATCGCTCACGCTGAAGACAGTGCGGAACCAATCTGGATCAAGCCAGGATCCTTCCCAGTACTCACACTAACAAGCATGATCTCATTCGTTAAGGGCTTAGCATGCCTCTCTTTCTCTCAATTGATCAAATTTTTGCAAATCCGAAGGAATTCCTTCCTCTTTGTTTTCACCGCAGTGTTCAAAAAGAGTTTTTGAAAAACTTAGGTCGATGTAATGAATTCAAGGCACAAAAGAGCAGGTGAAATGCACTGTCGCTTAATTCAAGTTTGCTGGCACAACAGGCTCAAAGCAGAAACAATCACAAAAGCATGAAAACCACAACTGTTTCAATTAGATCTACTGGTGTCACTAGCTCTCTGACAGAAACAGACTCAAAAGAAAGCGAAAAGACAAACACAAAACAAAATAGTGATATCCGAGGTAACGCCCCCGAGATCACCCAACTCTAACAAAACAAGACTGACTCGATACAACAAGACAGACCCAACTGACTCAGTATGAAAAGACTGACTCTATATAACGGGACACACTCTAAACGACATAACAAAAACTGACTCAATACCCGAATCAGAAAGCACAAAAACCAGCATTCACAAATGCTCAAAACAGTGCGTGCCATACGCCATATCTGGAATAAACTGAGTGCCGCCCGCAGATGGTTCGTCCCTCAATCACATCACATTATCCCCCACAAGTTCACTGATCAAGTGTCGATAGACTTTGCAGGACCTGGTGCGGGGATGACCTTGTTGTCAGTCAAATTTTGTATCTCGTGGTGGAGACGGATGCAACTGTCGGTGTCATGACCGGTTTGTTAATGAAAAGAACAGTACTTAGTCGGGTCATGCTTTGGAGGGAGAGGATCGGGTAAAGGCTGTTGTTCTAACGGTTTCAGATGTCCTTTCCTGAGTAGGACCCCCAGGACTTTAGACAAAGGCATATAAAGCGGGGTGAAAATCCTCTTGCCCCGGGGTAGATAGGCTGAGGTTCGGGGGTTTGGATAGGATGTACCAACAAAGGTGGTGGCTGTTTTGGTGGTAACCATTCCAACTTCAGAAGACCTTGCAGCTGCATCACCACTGGTGGTCGCATTAGAACTGCGGGAAAACGCCCTCCTGGGCGGCTCTCTGTCATTGTCAATCAGGCCCTGTTTCAAAGCATCCTCGATCTGTACTCCCATCTCATGCAAATCTGAAAAGGTGGGGAAGGGGAGAACGATCATCTTCTACATGAGCTTGGGTTGGAGGTTGCGCACAACATCCGAATCTGATCTTTGTCAGTTGGCCTAATGGTCATCATTGAGGCATTGGCCCTCCACTGGGTCACAAAGTCAGAAAAGCTCTCCTTAGGCTCCTGCCTAGTCGTCTCAAGATCACGGGTTGTAATCTCGATCTGTGTATTATAGGAGTATTGAACGACGAAAGCCTCGGCCATCTCATCCCAATTCCTCTTGACATCGTCTTCCAATTTTGCATACTAGATGGCCGCTACACCTGACAAGGTCCGGCCGAATAAAGAAAACTTCTATAGTCTGGTGAGGCCCATCGGCCTTAGTATGTCTGAAAACAGCCGCAGGTGCACCATGGGATCCCCGATCCATCAAATCGGTCAATATGCGGCATCATAAATCTGTCCGGCAGTGTCACGGCTGCGTCGGTACACCCATCCTCGATGTCTGGGATGGACTTCACACCCTGAGATTTCTTGAACAGCTTTTCAAGCTTACTCACTTTTAATGCCGTGGGGTCCACCTCGAATTCGAAAGGAGAATCCGGTTGATTGATAGGAGTGGGTGCCTTGAATAGTTGAGGTAGAATCAGGGGCGGAGCCGGCCCTGTTGGGATGTCTGTATCCTCCTGGACATTCTGGACATTCGCTGTCTCCCCGGGTATTGGAACTCTTGGTGGGGGAGGAGCTTGGTGTGAAGCTGATGCTCCGGCTTGCTGCTGTAGCCGGGTAATTAGCTCTGCCTGTTGGGCCATGACGACGGCCTGCTGTTTGGCAAATTCTACTTGACAAGCAGCGTCCTCCTGCATGGTTCTCATGCTCTCCTGGAGCTAACGCATCATTTCTTCAATTCCTGCCATACTGCCTGATCTAACTGATCTATCGGTATATCTGTCTCTGTGGTAAAAGCAGATATCTCAACCCAACCGCACACAGGTGAGATGGATAATGACTGCTGATCCGAAGACTGTTGAACTGATGATCTGTGCCTGACTGGCCTTCTTTGCCTTGCCTCAGCGAAGGAAACACTGGTTGCTTTGAACTGATCCTCTAACCTGACAAAGTCTATCAACACAAGTCCAATGAATCCAGGGGATATCGGAGCCTTCGGAAGCTATGGTTCCAAGACTACCTAGCAAAAGAGAAAACAGAGAGTATCTCAACCTGATTTCACTAGAACAGATATGAGCATAGCTGAATGACTACACTCGTTACTGATTTCTGTCCCAAAATTCTTCCTCAAATCTGATACCCTCGGGTAAACTGATTCCCAAAACACTGATGCTGATGCCCGCAGGCCTGATGCCCACACTTGCAAGCTGATACATGCATTCCTGTAGAGGCCAACTCTAAAGCACATAACAAACAAGTGAGAGCCAAAACACCCCTATGTTGGGGTAGGGTTTCCCTGTCCTATTTTGTCAGGAGCTAGGGTTTCACTACGCACGCAGCGGTTTCAAACAACCTATAATCGGGTAAGCAACCTGTCCTAGCTTGGAATGGTCACTATGGATTCCGAATATGCACTAGGTCGAATGGTCAAAAAGGGTGCCCCAGTAAAAACAGGGGTTTGTGTTCCCATCGTGGCAGAGCCCGTAACCGATCAGCCTTATGGCACGCTTCTCAAAGCGAGCCTCCGACAAACCGTTCAGGAATAGCACACGGCAAACACTGTGTCCTAGGCGCACCGATGCAAATGCAATGCAAAGAAAGACATGAGTGCAATCAAAACAAGATATCAAGAGTTCGAGTCAAGCTCTCTAAACTCCCCAGCAGAGTTGCCAGAAACTGTAGACGTCCCCGAACGTCGGAGGGAGGAATCCCCCGTTTCGTTTATTGGGGTCACTACAGTTCATGACTCAATGTCATGGTCCTGTATCTAATCTTGCAGAGTGCAATGCAAGACCGATGAATCATCAAAGAGTCCAAATCCGACAAATCGTTTTTGAAAACAGATTTTTTGAAAGAAGTGCCAAACATGGACTGCTTTGCCAGATACAAAGTCGCCACCTAAATATTTTATTTTGGGGGAATTTAGGAAACCCTGACTCGTGCCTAAGGCCACATGTCCGTCATCACCAAAGTTGCCTCGGCTAGGGAACTTGGGTACGATTGGGGAAGGTCACTTCGTGAGCACCCCCGTTCGCCCGATCAAAGATCGGCCTCTACTAACCATAATATCGAGTTTTGAAAACATTATGTGCTCTTATTCTGGTTACTAGCCTAGATTTACTATGTGATGCGCACAGCATACAAGTATAGACAAGATTGCCTAATTTGGAACAAAGCATTGCATATCCGTTTGCTTGGAAAATAGTTTGAGGTTCGCTACTCGCAAGTAGGCTAAAACACAGATTTCGATGAATTGTTCCAATTCAAGCAATCCAACCTTCACCCATAGGCAACCAGGCAGTTATATCACATAAGCACATAGCCTCATGGTAAGCATGTCATCATGGCAGTCACTCACACACATGCAAGGATGCTAAAGCATAAACGCTTACCGAGTATTCCGAGCCAAAATAGAAACTAGTTAGTAATCATATGCATAATCCTAGTTCATGTTAAGATGGCTAATGCAACACATGCAAGATGCAACTAAGCTAGGCTCGGCTATTCTAAGATGGCATGTGACGATGCTACAGCTAACACGTATTCAACTTAGAATTGAAATACGATGTAGTTAGTATGATACGCCGAGCCCGGTGCATGCAAGACAAATGAATGGATGCAAATATGCGAGCATAAGTATGCTAATTGAAACATGCCCTAATCTAACCATCGTAAACTAGTAAATAAAAGGGAGAAAGACGTGGGGTTGGAAGACATGCACACACGCACGCACACTTATTACACAATTGCCCTCGCTCGGAAGGTCCGAACAATAATACAAACCGAATAAATAATTAACTACCCTAGCTAATTAAATATTACAAAACCCTTAACTAATTAACAAATTAATTAAGCTACTAATGCAGTAAAACAGCCTCGGGAAGAGGGATGAATGCATGCTCAGATTGGCTTCGCTCAGAAACCCAATGCCATGCCACTTGTTTACACTGTTATGCGCCTCTGAGACTTGCACAAATCCCAAGATTGCTTCTAAACCACCCCTTGATCAGAATGGGATGCCACCAGCCAAGATCAAAAGCCACCGGCCATGGAAACATGGTCATCGACCAAAAGTGGAGCCATCGGTTGGATTTTGGTAGCCGGCCGGCACTAAAGATGGCCGACCAGCCATCTGTTCCTGCAGGACCCTGTTTGACAGCAGCAGAGGACAGACAGAGCATGGCAATCCATTTTCAAAGCAAATGTGTGCACAACCACCCTCCCTATCATGTCATGAATTCAAAGGAGTATGGTTCTCGACCCTCGGGCCACCAATCACGCATTTCCATGCATGATGGCCCAAGAAGCCAAGTGTGCAACTTCAATATCAAATGAAATGCACACAAAACACATCAAAGCCCAACCTCTATCATGATTGGTCAAGAGGCAAGGGATGCATGCTCAATGCTATGCAACCTAAGCATGCAAGCAAACTAATGCAAAATGAGTATGCTAGCAAGCAATATGCAATAGGCATACAACCTAAATATGCAAACACGCAACCTAGCATACACAATGCTATAGACTATATGGCACCCACAATGCTATATGAACTATGGCATGCTCAATGCAACTAACCACCTAGCATACACATGCAAGGAGTGACATGGCATACACAATGCTAACAACATAACATGCATAACACATTGTAACATGGCATACACAATGCAAGATGGACTTAAACTAAAATGAGTGGGCCTCAACCACACTCAAATCAATGGCCAAATGAGATGAGAACAAGGCCCAAGATTCATGCAAACATACACAATGCAAGCCTCCAGCCTAAGGCACAAAATGCAACTCTCCAAGAGCAATGCAAGGATGAAACATGGCATACAATGGCATACATATAAGCTCTGAAATGACATGCTCAATGACTCCAAAACATGAAAACACCTCAGTATAAGCATGCAATAGGCTTCAAAACTCAAAGCTAAGCAAGGCTATTACACTACAACCATGCATGGCAAGCACCAATCGACCAAGAGGCCTAAAAATAGGGCTAAGGCAGCCCAAAATAAGGACAAATCAGTTTGGAGTATGGCCAAAATGTGCTAGAATGAAGGCCAAAACAACATGCAATGTAAGCTAGTATGCATAGTTTACACTACAAGCATATGGAGCATATGAGGGACCACCAAACCAGACAAAAATAGATTAATGACATGTCAAAATATGACCATTTACCCACTGAAATGTATCCAATACATGCAAGAATGAGGTGCTACTTTGAAAGGCTATAAAGAGAATTGTTCTACACATGCAAGAGGCAAGCCTTAAATGACAGAAACAGCTCTAGAAAGAGTTCATGTAGGCCCTAAAACTCACTAAAAAAGGCCTGAACCAAGCTCAAGAAGTGTGCAAATAAGGGCTCCTTTGTAAGGCCAAAGATACTAGTAACAAGACAACAAGGGAGACGTCACCCCTCTCCCTTTTTAGGACCTCAAAACACCATCCCCACCACTGAAATCCTTCTAGATTTCAGTGGTGAGAAGGCCAATACAAGGTGGTCCCGAAGCTC
>JAPPVO010000013.1:26914351-27114351 GCA_030407325.1 Camellia japonica | reverse complement strand
CATATACCCATAGCTGAGAAAACAGTGCGGAATGGAATAACAAAGTGCTGAAGGTAGAATACAGAATGCGAAGGCGCCGTGTGTGCAAATAACAAGTAATGAGGAGCAAAATGTAATCAAGAGGACAGAATGTACCTCCCAGGCTCTCCAGTAAGCCGCCGAGTAAGTCCCCCGCCCACGAGAGACTGCGCTCATGTAACAATAAAGGGTAGCCAAGGCAGCGCCGCCCCAATCATACTGAAGGACCTGTGATAGGTCTACCAGAGCACTCAGTAGATACAATCCGACCATGTTCCCTCTGTCGCCAAACAGAGTGGTGCCAAAGAGGAACATGAGGAAACCACGGCATACTGCTCGACCTCCCACGGGAGACTCAGGCTCCATCTGTGGCCGCCGGAAATGGGAAGAGAACCAAGTATACCGGACTCTCCAGTACCTCTGTCTACGGGTGGGCGAGTCCCCAACAGATAAATCCAAGCAGCCTCCCACTCACCCATATCCTCGTCGTAGGAATGGGTCCACCGCCTACGTCTAGGCCGGTGAGTACAGCGAAGTCCAATGGGGTCATGGTCATATCCCCAGTAGCAGAAAAATGGAATGAATTGGTGGTGTCCCACCATCTCTCCGCCAGAGCGGCAAACAATGTCCTGCTGATAAGACAATGAATAACCCTCTGCAGAATGGTCCGAATCCTGCAAGGTCAACTAAGTCCCGGACAGCTTCCGGAAGCTCAGCATACCACTCCCTCGCGGCAGTGGAGCCGTATCCTCGCACAGTGCGTGAGCCAACCTGCATTTAGAATGAATGCATTATCAGCAAATGAAGTGATGAGCTGTGTGCAATGAAGTGGCTGAATGAAGTGGATTTGGATTTTGGGCTGCGTGTTCAAATTTCAGAAAATAGTGGGCTGCGTGTTCACGTCAAATCTGGACTATGTGTTCAGTAAATCAGAATTTGGGATTGTGTGTTCTACTCTTAATCAGTGGGCTGCGTGTTCACGTCAATCTGGGCTGTGTGTCAGTGAAGCAGGGTTTGGACTGTGTGTTCTACTCTTAATCAGTGGGCTGCGTGTTCACATCAAATCTGGACTGTGTGTTCAGTAAATCAAAGTTGGGACTGTGTGTTCTACTCTTAATCAGTGGGCTGCGTGTTCACGTCAAATCTGGGCTGTGTGTTCAGTAAAGCAGGGTTGGGACTGTGTGTTCTACTCTCTAATCAGTGGGCTGCGTGTTCACGTCAAATCTGGGCTGTGTGTTCAGTAAAGCAGGTTTGGGACTGTGTGTTCTACTCTTAATCAGTGGGCTGCTGTTCATCATCAAATCTGGCTGTGTGTTCAGTAAATCAGAATTTGGGACTGTGTGTTCTACTCTCAATCAGTGGGCTGCGTGTTCACGTCAAATCTGGGTTGTGGGTTCAGTAAAGCAGGGTTTGGGACTGTGTGTTCTACTCTTAATCAGTGGGCTGCGTGTTCACTTCAAATCTGGGCTGCGTGTTCAGTAAATCTATGTTTTGGGCCGTGTGTTCAATCCTAATCAGTGTGGGCTGTGTGTTCATCATCAACTTGGACTGTGTGTTCAGTAAATCAGAGTTTGGAACTGTGTGTTCTACTCGTGGTCAGTGTGTGCTGTGTGTTCACCTTCAGATTCGAGCCGTGTGTTCAACAATTCAAGTATTTTAACTATGTGTTCAAAGTGCAAACAAAGTACTATGTCGTAAGCTACAACTATGTGTTTAAGCATGGCAAAGCTACAAAATGCACAAGAATACGAAAAGTGAAAAGTAAAGTAGAATACCTCTCGGCATCATGAGAGAGGTGCTGCTCCGGCTCTCGTAGAAGCAGATCCCCGGGAACCCGATCGTTGAAATCGGTAAAATGACGGAAAACAGCTCGCGGAAGCCTATGTACCGCTGGGCGTATCGATCGGGAAGAAAGGCCGGACCCTCGGAGGTAGAGTCATAAAGTCAAAGTCGTCTCCGGCACCAGGAAACCTCCGCCGTGGGGGAAATTGCCGGCCATTTCGAGAAATCTGCAAAAATGAGCAAAATGAGCCAAAATTGGAAAAAGTCAACGAAAGTCAACTCTCGGGAAATAAAAAGTCAACAAAAGTCAACCCCCGGGAAAATATTCCAAATATTAAAACAAACTTGCCTCAGGTGGTGAAAATGAGAAGAGAAGCTCCGAAATCAAATTTTAGTAGGCTCAAAGTGCTTAAAACTGAAAGATTTCGCAGAAACAACTTGCGTGGGAGGCCGAGGGACGCGTATAAAATGCAGATCTGAGCAAGAAAGTGGCTTAGAGAGCAAGAGGAGAGAATTCCACACTTGGGGGTGCAATTTCGGAGGCAATGGAGGTGTGTATATATAGAAAGTGCAAAAATGACCAAAATGCCCCTACTTTGGGCAGATGGCCGGCCGGCCACCTAACCTGGCTGGCCGGCCATTCACTTTTCCCCACCTGGCCGACAGCCTCTCCTAGGGCCAAGGCCTGGCCGACCATGTCCTCCACCCCCTCCCCTACCTCTCTGCAAATTTTGAGGAATTTTGGAGTTCCCGGGACCTGAAAAAGTTCGAGAAAAGTGTACTTTCTGGCGCGAAATTGCTCCGTTGGAACTTTAGCTGCAATTTCTGACATGTGTCTCACCATTATTCATCAAAATCAAGGTGTATCCTTTTTGAACATGTTATAACCTCTCCGGGAGGTGAAACAGGGGCCGCGATCGAGTTGTCGTCGCCGAAATGCGCGCTTTCTTGTTTATTATTTCGCAACAAACGGGCACTCTGATTTGCGCTCGTTTCGCGTTATTTGGCTCGTAATTTGCATTCTCATGAATATTCTGCATTGTCATGCATATTTACCATACCTCTATGCTTGAGTATGCGTTGTCACGCATTATCTTTTCTTGCATTGCGATGCGTTCACCGCCGACACTGCGTGTGTCAGACTTTTTGGAATCTTAGGAATCACATTGAATATATGTTGTTGGCATATTGTTCTTGTTGAATTTCTCTATTTTGCAGGCACGATATTGTATGTACGGTTCATTTGAGGCTGGTGCGACCAGACGAATCGCGCAGGTATCGTATCTTCTCCGTGTGAGACGCGACGAGAATCGAATGATTCTCCGCATTCCTAACTGCATGAAATGTAGTTGTTGCTTTGCATTCTTGCTTAAAACTGTTGCATCTATTTGTCAATACTTGCTTCATTACAGCTTGCTGCATTTGCATGATCATCTGGCTCTGTGCATATCATTTGCATTTTGCCCCCTGCCTGCGGGCACACATATCTCTGTTTTTCCTGTTTGTTTGTCTAAGTCTTCGGCCTTGTCAAAAATGGGTCGTCTCTGGGCTTTGACATTCACTCCCGTCACTTGTGACTTCCGAGTTCTGTCAAAGAGGGGCAACTGTAGACACCCCATTTTTGACCGACCTTAAGGCTCAGACGTCACCGATTGAGCGCTCGGTGATGTTGCATACTGTGCTCATTCAGAAGTCTCAGAGTCGCGGCCGTGCGCCCCGCCTCCGAACTTCCGAATCCTCTTCTGTGCCTTGTCTCGGTTTGCGAACCAGACTCGGTTTTCTCTGTTTTCTTTCCTGAGGGAAGGGAGTGGTCCTGTAGACCATCTCTCGGTGGCCGTGCGCTACTTTTCGTGGCCGTAGGCCATTTTTCCCATTTCGGAGCCCGGTTCCCGGTTTTCGGCCGTCAGGCCGTGTGCCTCGGCTCGGGACCGCCCAACCATCTCCGAGTTCTCCGGTTTTTGGCTTGCACCACTGTTTTATAGTTCGAGGAACCCTGGGGCCTCTGATGCCCACTTCGTGGCCTTATGCCACTTCCGGTGCCTGTAGCCAGTTTTCGGGACCTTGAATCGCGCGATTTTGGTCCCGAGCATTCATTTTGCATCAGTTATCTCCGGTTCTTGGCTAGTAACTCTGTTTTATCATATTGAGGAACCCTGGGGCCCCTGATGCCCACTTCGTGGCCGTACGCCACCTTCGGTGCTCATAGCCGGTTTTCGGGACCCCGAATTGCGCGGTTTGGGCCCCGAGCATTCATTTTGTATCGGTTTTCTCTGATTTTTGGCAGGAACCTCTGTTTTGTCATTCCGAGGGACACTGGAGTTGCAGATACCCATTTCGCTGCCGAACACCACTTCCGGCACCCGCAGCCCATTTTCGGGATCCCGAATGGCTCGGTTTTGGCCCCGAGCGTTCATTTCTCATTAGTTTTTGTTCAAATTTGGCAGGTACCTCTGTTTCAACATTGGGAAGATCACTGGAGGGTAGGAGGCCAGCAATTATCCCAGATAACCAGTTTCGCTCCTCCGGCGCCCGTTTTGCTCACTTCCGGGCCAATGTTGAACACCCTAGGCCCATTTTCTTCCGACCAAAGCTACATATCTCTGATCAGGGACATGGGAGGACCCTAAAAACTACGGTCAGCCAGAAATTCCAGGTTTCATTTTGGACCTCTCCTTCAGATGCAATGTTGTGGCTCCTGCTTCAGTGTTGCCAAATTTCAACCTTGGATCCTTGTTCTACACATCTTGGAGGACACAAAAAGAAGGTGGTCGGCCAGAAATTATGCAGTTCATTTTTGAGCCTCTTCTTCAAGCTCTATGTTGTGACTTCTGCTTCAGAGTTGCCAGATTCCGACCTTGGGGCATTGATCTACACACTTGGGAGGACACTTTGGCATACTGGTCGGCCAGAAAATCTTCTGTTCATTTTCTTGGGGTGGCCGGTCGGCTAGGCTGAGTGGCTGGCCGACCAGGTGGGGTGGCCGGCCGGCCACCTCCCAGAAATCTACCTGGCCGGCCGGATTCTTGCTTTCCAGCTCAGCACAGCTGTCCGGATATTTTTGCCAAATATCTCCCCCATCCGGGGGATATTTTGGGAGGGAAAGCTTGGATGCTTTGCCCTCCCCTTTTACACCTTGTTTTGCCTATTTAAAGGAACCAAGGGCTCCTTTGCCTAGGTTAGAACATTTGCCTTCAAGAACACTTAACCAAAAAACCCTAATCTCCATAGCCAAAACCTTCAAAAAAGCTTCAAGTCTTGCTTGATTTCTTCACCAACACCTAGCCTCACCATTCCAACTTTGATTCCAGCAGCTAGGAAGTGAATTTCAGAGGTTGAGAAGCCACAAATCCAAGCCAAGAAGCAAGGAAAGACAAGTCTTCAAGGGTAAGTATTCAAAACCAACTTTTTGGGCTTTTTCTTGATCTTTTTTTATACTCTAATTGGTTGAGAATTGGGGCTCCGACCCCTACTACTTTTGTGCTCATTTTGAGCCCCTCTACAACATTGTAGAAGGGCTCAACTTCATTTGGTATTTGTATATACTAGTTCCTTCAATATCCATCAAGATTGTCACATTTTTGCATGCTAAAATTAACCTATTTGTGTTGGTTTTTGGGGCTCCGACCCTACTGCTTTCTTGCTTATTTTGAGCCCCTCTACAACATTGTAGAGGAGCTCAACTTCATTTGGCCATTGTATATACTAGTTCCTTCAATTTCATCAAGTATGCCATATTTTGTATCCATTTTTGACCTATTTGTGTTTGTTTTTGGGACTTCGACCCCTACTGGTTTTGGTCTTATTTTGACCCCTTTACATGTTTCATGAAGAAGGTTTGGTCATTTGATGTATAGATTGCATGTCTTGTGTTATACCCTTTTGCGGCTCCATTTTGCCTTCCATTTCTGGCATGTTTGTCTTATGATTTAGAGGCTGCCATCTTCTGCATATATGCTTATTTTTAGGTCCTCTTTAATGTTGTAGAAGAAAGTTTGTCCATTTTCATTTTCTATATACCATCCCCCTTTATAATGCTCTTTTGACCATTAATCTTGCGAGCTATTATTGCCATATCTATGCTTGCATTTTGGCCATGTTTATTACTGAAAAAATGCCATATTTGGGACTGCCTTGCTACTGTTATTGCTTCCATGATCATATTTTGCATGTTTAGCATGGCCGTAGGCCATTTCGGGGCTTAATTTCACATTTTCGGGATGATTGCATGCTTCGGTTGTTATTCCGTATCATTTCGGGGCTGTTTTACATCATTTGTGAGTGCTGAAATTCCATTTCCATGCTTGCATATCATTTCCCATGTCATTCCGCCTTGCCTCGGTTTGCGCGCCCGTGGGCGCGCACTTCGAGGCGCTCCGTTTTCGTCACCGGCATCTAATGTGAGTGTGGCTGAGGCCCTCTCATGTTAGTGTAAGCCCAATCCACATTTTTCATGCCTGTATGTCATCGCCTCGGTGTGCGTGCCCGTGGGCACACATTTCTAGGCACTTCGGTTTTATCCGATTTCCTCATTTTATCATCGCCTCGGTGTGCGTGCCCGTGGGCACACATTTCGAGGCACTTCGGTTTTATCCGATTTCCTCACTTTATCATCGCCTCGGTGTGCGTGCCCGTGGGCACACATTTCGAGGCACTTCGGTTTTATCCGATTTCCTCACTTCATTATCGCCTCGGTGTGCGTGCCTGTGGGCACACATTTCGAGGCACTTCGGTTTTATCCGATTTCCTCATTTTATCATCGCCTCGGTGTGCGTGCCCGTGGGCACACATTTCGAGGCACTTCGGTTTTATCCGATTTCCTCATTTTATCATCGCCTCGGTGTGCGTGCCCGTGGGCACACATTTCGAGGCACTTCGGTTTTATCCGATTTTCTCATTTTGTCATCGCCTCGGTGTGCGTGCCTGTGGGCACACATTTCGAGGCACTTCGGTTTTATCCGATTTTCTCATTTTATCATCGCCTCGGTGTGCGTGCCTGTGGGCACACATTTCGAGGCACTTCAGTTTTATCCGATTTCCTCATTTCATCATCGCCTCGGTGTGCGTGCCGGTGGGCACACATTTCGAGGCACTTCGATTCTATCCGATTTGCATTTCACATCATTTTCTCGGTATGCGTGCCCGTGTGCGCGCATTTCGAGGCACCCCTTTCTCATAGCATCGTGCATGCTAGGTTGTATGTTAGTTGCATTTCATGCATATCGCGCATATTGCACGGGAAACGAGGCACGTTTCGTACTCCGAGTAACGGAACGGGTCTCAATTCCCAAGTCACCGACACTCCGGATTATCCATGATGGAGTTAAGTGTTGTCTTAGCATTCATCTGCATTCATCCCTATATTGAGTTGTGCAATCCGATTCCTCGGCCATCATGCATCGGTATGCGTGATTGGTGGCACGAGAATCGAGGCATGCATATATTTGTGAAATACATTGCTATGCCCTTTTCCTGCTCTCTGTTGCAGCAAAGTCAAGGATCAGCAGTCTTCCGAGACCTGGCACGCATTTCGAGAAAAGTGCAAACAGAGGCTAATTGGGGCATCCCAGTGGATTTCCGCGCAACACAGTCTAGCATACATCATTCATCAGAAGCGAGGCAGTCCCCGGCTTGCAAACCGATTTACAGCTCTCTTAGTTTAATTGCTAACTACTTAGAAATCTGTAATATTCTTTTATTTCGGACTGTATTATTATTTATTCGGACCCTCTGCGCGAGGGCAATGTTGTAATAAGGGTGTGTGAGTGCGATGTATGTCTTCCAACCCCCATTTCTTTCTCCCTTTTATTTATCCGCTTATGATGGTTAGATATAGGGCATATTTAAATTAGCATACAGTATGATAGCATGTTGCATCATTCATCTGTTTTGCACGCACCGGGCTCGGCGCATCATACAAACTGCATTCGTATTTCAATTCCAAATTGAATACATGATAGTTGTAGCATTTCATATGCCATGTTTAGAATAGCCGAGCCTGCTATAGTTGCATTTTGCATGTGTTGCATTAGGCATTCTGTATACTTAGGATCCATGCATGATTTCTAATGTAGCTTCTGTTTTGGCTCGGAGTACTCGGTAAGTTTTATGCTTTAGCATCCTTGCATGCGTGTGAGTGTTGCCATGATAGCATGCTTACCATGAGGCTATGTGCTTATGTGATATAACTGCCTTGAATGCCTGTGGGTGGAGGTTGAGTTATCTGAATTGGGACAATTCATCAATCATGTTTTCTAAGCCCACCTGAGGGTGGCAAACCCGCGTTTTTAGCCTACCTGCGGGTAGCACCATCAAACCATTTTCAAATGTTTTGTTCCAATTCAGGCGGCCCAGTCTATACTTGTTTGCTGCGAGCATCACATAGTAATCTAGGCTAATAACCGGAATAAGAATGCACAAAGTTTTCAAAAACAGATATCATGGTTAGTAGAGGCCGGTCTTTGACCGGGCGAGCGGGGGTGCTCACGATGTGACCTTCCCCAATCGTACCCGAGTTCCCGAGCCAACTTTGGTGATGACGGACACGTGGCCTTTGGCACTGAGTTAGGGTTTCCTAAATTTCCCATTTAAAAAATATTTAGGTGGCGACTCTGTTATCTGGCAAAGCAGTCCATGTTTGGCACTCCTTTCAAAAAAATCAGTTTTTCTCAAAACGATTTGCCGGATTTGGACTCTTTGGTTCGAGATTTAGAACCGCAACAAAATCGAGTCCGAACTGTAGCGAGGTCCCTCGCGGGCTTGTTACACCGAGTGATGGAAGCGCATAAGAGTGATCTTGAGGTAGAAACCCTCCGAAAAAAGATCTCTAGTGGAAAGCTAGAGAAAGGCTTGAATGTGTATCCTAATTCGAGTGTTAGATACCGTGACCATCTTTTCGTACCGGAGTCTCGTTGAGAGGAAGTACTCCGAGAGTTTTACCATTCACGCCTTGCAGTGCATCCGGGAGGCACAAAGATGTATCACGACCTTAGTCACCAGTTTTGGTGGAGGGGAATAAAGAATGATGTGGCCGTGTTTGTATCAAGGTGTCTTACTTGTCAACAAGTGAAGACCGAACATCAGAGGCCAGTGGGTTTGTTACAACCGTTGCATATAGCTGAGTGGAAGTGGGAACATGTCATGATGGATTTTGTTGTGGGTCTTCCTAGGACTCTACAGGGTAGTGATGCGATTTGGGTGGTAGTTGATCGGTTAACCAAGTCAGCGCACTTTATACCTATGCGCGTGAGTGACTCGGTAGATTATCTTGCCGACCTTTATATTAGGGACATAGTGAGGTTGTATGGGATCCCTGTAATGATTGTTTCAGATAGAGATCTGTGGTTCACGGCTCCATTATGGCAGAGTCTACAGGATGCCTTGGGCACGAGATTGACTTTTAGCACTGTGTACCATGCTCAGACTGACAGGCAGTCCGAGCGTACTATTTTGATCCTTGAGGAAATGCTTTAGGGTTGCGTTCTTGACTTTAAAGGGTCGTGGGAGAGGCACTTGCCTTTAGTGGAGTTTGCCTACAACAATAACTTCTAGTCGAGTATTGGCATGGCACCATTTGAGGCCTTGTATGGCCGACCGTGTAGATCCCCTATGTGTTTGGCCGAGGTGGGTGATGCACCTTTGTTGGGTCTAGAGTTAGTCCGAGAAACGATGAAGAAAGTTGCACTTATCCGTAAAAGGTTGGTTGCTGTCCAGAGTCGCTAGAAAAGTTATGCCGACCGTAGGAGATGACCTTTGTCTTTTGAGGTAGGGGATCATGTCTTCTTGAAGATAACACCTAGAAGGAGTTTGATGAGATTTGGAAAAAGTGGGAAGTTATCTCCTTAATTTATTAGGCCTTTTGAGATCCTTGAGCAGATTAGAAAGGTAGCTTATCGCTTAGCTTTACCACCATAGCTTTCCAGGATCCATGATATGTTTCATATTTGTATGCTTCGGAAGTATGAGCCAGATCCAATGCACGTGTTGGATTGGACCGACTTAGAGCTAGAAGAGGATGCCTCGTATGAGGAGAGACCGGTAAGAGTCTTGGATACTCGAGACCAAGTCTTGCGAGGCAAGACAATTCCTTTGGTAAAAGTATTGTGACAACATCACGGAGTTGAGGAAGCAACTTGGGAACGTGAGTTGGAAGTCCGTGAGAAGTATCCGGACCTATTTGTTAATGTTTGAGCACGTATTGAAAATTTTGATATGTTGATTTACTATAAACATTGCATATGTTTTGGAACTGTGAATTGTATATTCAGTATTGAGAACTTATTTATCATATTTATAAGAATGAATGACCGGTGGATGGATCATGATATTGGAATCGATTGATTGTCATTGTTGTAATTGGTGTAAGCGTGGTTTTAAAGTTTAAATTATAATTTCGAGGACAAAATTCCTTAAGATGGAGAGAATATAGCCATTCTAGTTTTAGACCCAACCCATTTGATATTCTGGACTCGAGTTTGATGGTTCTATATTGTTGTTCTTGTCTTATTCCTCCTTATTTCTCATTGAGTTTCAGTATTGGGTTGTGTTTGGAACAGGTTGGTTGCTAGTTGGTTCAAACTGTTGTTGTCCAAAATTTGGCCTCTTCGCTCGAACGAAGATTCTTGCGCTTGAGTGAGCTTTGTGAACTCCCAGTACTTTTGCAGGCTTGCAGAGATACTGGGGAGGCAGTGTTCTTCGCTTGAGCGAGGCTTTTTACGCTCGAGCGACAGTCTTCTATCTATAAAACTTCTAGGAGTGTGTATTCTACGCTCGAGCGAAACAACTTATTGTGTCTGGTCGCTCAAGCGCAACTCTTGTGCTCGAGTGAGCTGTACATATATCAGTTTGTAAAAAGGTCATATTACATCATTTTTTCATATCTCTCTCTCTCTCTAAAACATTTCAAACACTCTCTCTCTAAAACTCACTCTCTTTCTACAAATACACTAAGATCTACTTATTTCTCCACCCTACTCCCTTTGTTAAAAAGGTAGAGCTCATTTAGAGCTTCGTTTTCATCCGAGCAAAGTTGGATTTCGACTTCCTTGAGGTTTCTCCATTCTCTCCTTGGTCTTCTAGCTTCGAGATAGGGATTCTCTACACTCTTTTATTATTTTTAACTTAGCTATTTGTTTTTCATAAATAATATATTGTGATTTGGAGGATTTAGAACAAACCTAGGGTTTTGGTTTAAAATCAAAAGATTGGTTTTCAAATGGTTGTATAGAAAATGGTTGTGGAGGTGGAAATGTGGTTGAATTGTGAACAATTTATTGATTTTGACCCTTGGGTTGGATTTTGAAAGAAAATGGGTTTTGACCTAAATGTTTCAAATATTTATTTTATATAAATAAATGGAATTGATCTTGGATATGTGAAATTGGATGGATATTGATGTAGATAGTAGAGTTTGATATGTATTATCACTCACCTTGAAATTTGGAAAGTTTATCTGTATAGGAGATTTTATATCTATTTAGAAATATCTGTTTTGGGCTATTAGTGGAGGATAGCTATTATTGTTCTAGAAATTGCATGAGGATTAGGTGAATTGAAACTAATTTCTCATCTTTATGCATTGAACATTGTTGCTCATTTGATACATTGCATATGTATATGAATTTGAGAAAAATAGATGAATGTTGGAAAAATGTGTGTATCACCAAATTAAGTTGGCCTGTGTGTCCATGGTGAAAGTCCCGAAAAACGTGCGTATACATGGGTGTCGAATCTCGCAGATGAAATATCCGTAAAATGGCAATAGTAGTGCTTGTATAGAATACGTTTACATGGGTGCCGTTTGACAGTTTCCTGCGGACGAAATATCCGTGAAAGATTGTACCAGTTTGAGAATTTCCCCCTTGTTTCAAATGGTAAAGGATATGATTTGAGAATTGTGATATAAATTGAGCATGGCATGATTTTGAGAAAGAAATGTATACCGTTCTGACATGAGCGTTGCATATGCATTTTACCCTTATATCTTTGTTAAGATTCATTTATTATGTTGGATTATTTCTACTGGGTTTTGGCTCACCCTATATGGGAAAACCATTTTCAGGTGTTGGTGAGATACCTCCATCAAGGGCTTAGCTTGGGAGGATTGTAGAGCTGAAGGCTCAGTTTTGTTATTTTGTATTTAATGTTTGTACAAGCCTAAGGTTTTATGTGTATTGAGTTTAAGACTCGCTTTTGATGTAACCAAGCATTGTCTTGGAAAGTCGTAGCCTTCAGGGCATTTTCATTTTCTATTTAACTTCTACTTCTTATTTTTTTATTGACACATGCTATAAATTCAAGGTTAAGACTTATGAATGTATATTCGCATGTACTACCTCTTTTGTACAACTGAATTTCATGAAATGGAAAGATATCGTACTTTGATTTATGTTGTTATTTAATTGTCGTTACGGTTGGTTTGTTATAATTATTTTGGGGTGTTGCATGGGTCCTACCAAAATTATGGACCTCAACCCATTTTAAATTATTGGTCACACCAAAAGAAAAGTAAACACATCTTGACTATTAGATTAACCCAAAGGTGTAGGGCCCATGAAGATATTTTGACAAAATATCTAGTGAAATAATTCAAATTCAAATTTTAATGCAAATTATTTCCGTAAAATGAGAGACAAATTTCTCTTTTCTTGGAAATTAAAATCAAATTTTGGAGTTGCCAAAATTAACTTCTCTCCCTCTCTTGAAGCCTATAAATAGAGATTCTAAGTATTGAGAAAGGAGATGACATTTGGTTAAGGTCTTGCAAACTCCTAAGTAATCTCAAGACTTTATCAAATTCTTTTCTTAAAATTCTCTCTAAAGCTCTTCAAACTTGAAGTGAAGTATTATTAAGCACTCTAAACTTGTGCCAATTTTTTCAAGTTACAAATACAAATTTGATCTCTTCTTTCGAAGAGATCATTTCAAAACTCATTCAAGATCAAGTCATTTAGGCCCTCGATCAATCTATTTGAAAACTTGAAGAAATCCATCAACTTGTTCGATTCAACAACAAGCTTCTACAGCTGTTGGATTGTAATCCATTTCGAAGATCGAATCAGAAGATCTGTTCTTTTGTAATACAGTAAACCACAGAGAATTGTACCTATTTTTATTCAAATCGATAAAATAAATTATTTGTATATTATTTCTTGTATGAATTGCAAACACAAAATTTGTGTTTATGTTTAGTTTCCGTAAATAATTTCTCTTGCATCACAAAAAATTGAAATAAAAAAAATATTTGCAAAAAAAATGACTGTAAATAATGAATCTTTATATTGAACAACATTAATTTAGATACAAAAAAACTATATAATAAAAAATCATACACATACATATAATATAATGACTATAAATATGTGTATAGATATACAATGGAAAATATTATACTAACATCTAGCCATTGTTGATCAAGTTGTGTGTTGTATGTATATATTTTTTAACCCTCAATATTATATTGCTCACTCACACTATAGGAATAAGTGTCTTATAATCTATGTAGAACTTGAGTGCCTAATTGATGGAAAACAATAGGCCTATTTAGAGCTGCTAGGTTAAGGATCCTTAGCAGATAGATACCCTTTTTAGATAAACTTTATCAATTTCCTTCCATAAAGGAAATGCATTTATTAGTGAAAACTGATAGGCCTTAGCCAAACCACCATTAGAGTTCATAGTATTTAGGCAACCTTCATAATTATCACTCATATCTTAATATAAATAATAAAGGAAATGATAAATACATAAGAAGATAAATATACAAATAATACATAATATATAATTTATAATATTAATGTGTATGTAGGCCACACCAAGTCTCCTCAAAAGGAGACTTGGCTTACAAATAAAATATCCACCAAACTAGGTACAAGTCTGCTGAACTTGTCACATATGGGATCGACCAGTCATGCAAATGTCGTCGCATAATGTAACCGAATGACAACATTGTTTTGCCCGAACATGCACAATAGCAAAATGGTAGCATCCATACCTAACAAAATAACACAATCAACACACAAAAACCCCAATCATCAAAGAGACATAATGGTATGAAGTATTCACTATAAATCAATGCAACCTCGTACATGATTCGTTAGAAAACAAAAAAATAGAGCATTAAAAATGTGAATGTGTATACAAACTGACTAAATCCACCCCTTACATGAACGAACACCAAAAAAAAAAAAAAAACCACTTAATCCATATTTGTAATTGATAATGTGCACAAACACATAAAAACAGCACGCAACACACGCTTGTAATGGGAAAGTGCACCTAGAGTCGTCTCAAATGATCTGATAATGCTATGATACTGAAATGTTGAACTATCAAATCACTAGATGAATGAAATCCAAAACCCAAAAATCCACAACCCAGAACCCCACAGTACCACATCCTAGAAATTCACAATACCACACCGGTTCTCACCCCCCTTAACGTAGATATTGACAATCCTTCAATCAAAAATGGGATCCCATAGATCAATAATTCTGTGATTCCCTCACGAAATCCCCCGAAAGTATGCTCTCTGACCCTAAAATTCCCTCCTCAACAAACAAACCAATACAAATCTGTATATAGCATGGCCATAAACTTAAAAACCCACCCAAGACATAAATCCACCTTACCAAAAATGAATGGGACTAATTAGTTCATAAAAAATCTCATAGGACTAAATGGATCGTAGTTCCTCAATACGGGATTTATGGGCAAATTTACCTTTATATATTAGTAATATTTCAATATTATTTAAACCATTTAAAAAATTAAAAAAACTTGCTAAAACCCACTTTAATGGCTTCCTTAGTTTTGTTCAAAAACTCGATTTACCTAATAGACCTTGTAATACTTCTGAAAATCCTTGTTCGCTTCAGAGGTGGAGTTATTGCTTGAGCAGTCTGTTGGGACCTCCAGTACATTATGCAGTCTGAAATTCTGGGAGTTTGTTTTCTTCTCTCGAGCACAGGTTCCACTACTCAAGCAGCCTTATGTCTCTCACGCACGAGTGCATGTTTCACCACTCGAGCAATTTATTCGGAATTAGCTCTTTAAAAGTCACTTTTTGGGTCAACTCTCTTTCGCTTTTCACTTTTCACTTTCTCTTCTCTTTCTCTCCTCCATTTCCAAGCTTCAAGCTCTTATACCGTGTGTTTCATCTTTCTCGAGTGAGAATCTTACCCTAGTTCCATCTACTAAAATGTAGAGCACAACGAGAGTTTCTTTTTAATCTGAGAGGATCATCTTTTTCGTCGCCAGTGGATTTTCGGATTTTTCTCCTCGTTGCTTCAAGAGGTAAGGATTTCTTGGATTATTTACAACATCTCATCATAGATAGATGAGGTAGTTTTAATTGCATAAAAGCATGAATTATTTTGAGATTTCTAAAATCATGATTTTGTGTGTTGAGGTTTGAAGATTTTTGGGTGTAAACCTTGTGTTGTTGATTTGTGAAATTAATTGTTAATTGTGCATGTTTAGGGTGTTAGAATTGGAAAGCCCCAACTTTCGTCATTTGTTTTGAGAAATGGAAATTTGTAGTATTGTGTATGTGCTGGGTTATGGTTATATGTCAACAATTTTGGATTTTGATTAGTAAAAAGGGCTATTAGCAAATGGTGGTGAGTATTGAAGGTTAGGAGTAATGGAATTTGGTTTTGAAATCAAAAGATGTTGTAAATACTTTTGCAAAATAGGGAAAGAGAAATGGGTAGTGTGAAAAGTTAGTGGTTTTGAGGTAAATGAATAATCGTACTATTTGTGAATTGAAAATATGCTATAGAAGAAAAAGGAAAATTGTGGTTTTGAATTAAGTGACATTGAAAGTGTTGATAATTTGAATTCATGAAATTGATTATGGAGATTAACTAAGAGAGCTATGTCGTCCTCTTAGTTATGAGAGTCGTATTGTTTTATTATGAAAGTTCTATTTACTATTTAAAGGTGATGTCTTGGCCATCGGTGGAGGATTATAATGTTTGTTGTTGAATGATGTACACATGTATGTTGTAGATTCATTGTGTAATCTAGATTGAAGTGTTATTTGATGAGATGGATAATGCATGTGCTATTTGAGGTAATGTGATCCTTCCAGCTAACAACGAGTAAAGTGGGCTAATGTGCTATATAGAGGTAAGGCGATCTTTCTAGTTAGCACTCGGTAAAATAGACTGATGCTATATAGAGGTAATGCTTTCCTTCCGATTAGCGTCCGATAAAGCAAGCTGACAGAGTACTTGCCGAGACATTGGTTGCGACGAGGGGCTTGACAAGTCCACAGGTTGTATTTGTCTTGATGGTTATTTATTATGAGAGTTATTGGTAGAGATACTTGTTGTGTTGAGAATATACTTGCGAATATATTATGAGATGGACAACGAGTTCGGTAAAAACTTGGGGTTATTTGTTGTGATACTTGTAATTGTTGGTAATGTAAAAGGTGTCTAATTGACTCTCCGTGTTTGGGAATTGGTAATGTGATATACTTAATGATGTTGGAAAGTGAGTTTGTGTTCGGTAGTAACATGATGTAGATGTTTGGTGTGATAGTAGTGTGAATTTTCTTTTGAAAAATGGTTGAAGTCGATAAACTCTTTTGAATCAAAATTGAAGAATTGTAAAGATGAGAATGGTTTTCGTGAAGTTATTAAAGAACAACTCTTTGAAGAACGAATATACTTACGTATGTATATTTTGAATATGAAAAGTCATACCACATATATATACAATGTATAGTATTCATGATCATAACTATCTAAGTATTGTTATTGTTTATAATCATTGGAATCTCTATTGGACTTTATGTTCATCCAACAATGCTAATCACTTTTCAAATATGGAAATGAAGACTAGTTCAAAACCCAAGTGCCTTAATTGTTGGTCAAAGGGGTCTGATATATGTAGTGGAATGCCATGTTTGTAAAAGGGTTAACCCCTTCTATCGTATTTGTTTTGTTTTCAATGTAAGCCTCAGGGCATTATAATTTATTATCTCAACACATTATTATTATTTATCACGAGAGAATGTTTACTGTTTATCCTTTGTTTCTATATCTGTTTCTGCATTTATGTATGAGTAAAGGATTATAATAAAGGTTTTGGTAACGGATCTAAGTAATAAAAGTCTAGGCATGATAGATTCGACCCAACCCAACCCAACCGACCTCATTACGGACGATTTCACCAGCCTATGGGACGACAACGGTTGATAATCATGAAACACATACAAATTCCGTCATCCATCAGGTTTAATATAAGAAAATTTGATGAACCCGACCCACTATATATTATATAGATATTTTATCATTGTAAGCCATGGAGTGTTGTGTAGAATAAACTTTTTGTTTTATCGTTGCAAAGACTTGTACTCTTTCTTAACATTATGTTTGGGAACTTATGAGAGGGGAAAAAAAGAGAGAAAAGATTACTTAAGTTATAAGATAAAAGAAAAGAAATAGTTGTGATTTTCCTTCTTTTTGTTTGGATAAATAAGAAATAAAAGAAAAGAAATTATTATAATTTCTCTCCTTCTTGTTTAGTTATATTTCATAAAAGAAAAGAAATGAAATGAAATTATTTTATGTTATATTACCAAAATAACATTTTTATATTTTCAATCATTTTATTTCTTTTATTTTTACAGGGACAAATTTGGTATTATAAAAATATTGGTTTCTTTTCTCTCCTAATCTCTCCACTTTTGGGAAGATTGAAAATGAGAGTTATAAGATAAATGAGTTTCTCTCTATTTCTCTTCATTTCTTCACATTTCTCTCCACTTGAGTTATCCAAACAAATAAGAGAAATACATATCTCTTCATTTCATTTCTTTTCTTTTCTCTTCAAATCACTCAATCCAAACATATTTTGTCTTCCTAAAGCAAGGTTGGTACAGTTCTCCACAGTGATAATAATTTCATTTGTCTCTTTTGTTTTCCATACAAAACTAAAATTCTCTTCCCAGACAAATATATTCGTTCCACCATATAATTTAGGGGTTGTTTGAGATGATCTAAATAAGTACACTTTTTGACTTTTTATTAAATATGTGTTGAATTTGGATTGAGTTTGAAATGATATATTAGAGAAATGATATAACTTAAATAAAATGATGTGATTTAAATAGAAGAGTGATTTTTTAATTTTTTTTCAAACATGTCAAATCATTTCTTAATTATTCTGAGTCTATCTCTCAAACTTTCATCTGTCTTGGCCAAGTTTGGCATCTACTAAATAATACAAAAAGTCAAAAAGTCACAATCCTATTTAAGTCACATCATCTTATTTAAATCACATCACCTCTCTAACATATCACATCAAACCCAACCCAAACCCAACCCATATAAGCCAATAAGTTAAAAAGTACACTTTTTTTGGCATCATCTCTCTCTCTCTCTCTCTCTCTCAGACCATTTCGTCTCTCTCTCTGTCTTTTACAAACACACGAAGACCATTTATCTCTCCATTTTCTCTCTTCATTCATTCAGTCACTTTCTCTCTCTTAAAGACCATTTCATCTCTCTCTTCTCTCTTCAGCTCAGTCTCAATCTCTCTCTCTCTCTCTCTCTCTCTCTCTCTCTCTCTCTCTCTCTCTCGCTAAGGCCTTGTTTGGGAAGACTAAATAAGTGCACTTTTTGTCTTTTTGGACAAAAAATTGAGGTTGAAAATATAGATGTTTGGGTTAACTTTTTGACTTTTTATGGAAAAATGTGTAATAAAAAATTGTGAAAATTGGTTTTTAGAGGAAAATTTGAATTGGGAGTTGTGCAGCCGTAATTGTTGACTTTTGGTGAATAGTGTTAACTTTTTAACTTTTGAGTAACTTTTTGGCTTTCTGGATTATTTGGGAGTACCCAAACTTGACCTAAATTGTTTTCTTATTTTTCAAATCTATGGAAACCCTTGCGGCAAAGTGCAACTACTGATGAAAATAGGGATGACTGATGAAAATTTATTCCAAAAGCTTTATATTACTCTCTCTCAACCATTGTGGAGACCTAGTAGATCTCATCTATGGCTATTGGGTATTTGCAATGGTGGTGTGAGTCTCCTTCATTTTTTTTCTCTACTTTATATCTCATATCTAGTTGTGTAAGAGTTATATTTGAATTGAATCATTATAAAAGTATTTTTTTTTCCCTCTACTCTATATCTCAGATCTAGTTGTATTTGGATTGAATCGATATAGAAGTATTTGAGTTTTCCATATCTTTGATTTTGAGGTTTGTTTGCTTACTTGCTAAGAGGGGAAATTGTGAGATTCACCTGGCTGATCCACCGCCAAACCGAATGCTTTGGCTCGGTTGATTTCAAACCTTATAGTGGTCTGTAACGGACGATTAACAATCCAAACCACCATGTTCGGTTCGGTTGGTGGGCTAGTTGTAAATCCAACCCCGACTAAGTCATGTACACCCCTAGGCTTCCTAATGGCCCTTCTTATGGATGAAATCTTGCTTTCATCTCTGGCGACGACACCAATAATATTAGTGGTAAAGGTGGTGGGCGGTATGTGATAAAAGTTGAAAATTGAGAAATTAAAGTAAATTTTTAAAGCAGAAAACTATTTGATAAAATTTAAGTGTTGAATCAAAAATAAATTATTTGATATATATGTACAAGATTAAATTTGAAATTTTTTATTTTAAAATTATATTTTTTAATTTTTATATTATAATGGTGAGTTGGTGGTAGTGAAAGTAGCAACGACATTAGCTATGGCATTAACAGCAATAGTGGTGGAGATTTTAGATAAAATCGGTACGGTTCGGCTTGGTTTTTTTCCAATTTTTGGACCAAATCAACTTACTGGGTTTTGTAAAATTGTGAACCGGACATTAGCTATGGCATTAACAGCAATAGTGGTGGAGATTTTAGATAAAATCGGTACGGTTCGGCTTGGTTTTTTTCCAATTTTTGGACCAAATCAACTTACTGGGTTTTGTAAAATTGTGAACCGAACAGACTGAGGTACACATGTAAACCGCACCAAATCAGTCCATACTTTTTGGTGCGGTTTTACGGTTTTGCGGGTAATAGATATACTGATCTCTATTTGTTTTTCCAAGGAATACCATACCAGTCACCAAATAATGATTTAGGAAGGATTATATATATATATATATATTAAATACATTATACAATCAAGTGATTTCCAAAATTATATAGTTAAGTGATTTTTAAACATATTATATATATATATATAAGAGAGAATACATCATGAAAATAAAATAACAAAGAGATATAGAGTATGATTAAAATCTGAAGTTAAAATCAAAAGCGTTTAAAAAATTAGGATTTTCAAAAATTAGGGTTTTCAAAAGGGTTTCAAATATTAAGGTTTTCAAAATCAAGAGTTAGGACTTGAAATTTACCTTAGTTATGTGTTGAAATTGCTACTCCAAAAACAGAGTGAAGTCTTTGAAGAAGGTAGTGAATCAGTGAGAGAGAGAAAGAGAGAGAGACAGACAGACTGAGTCGGTGAAGTAAAGATGAATCAGTCAAGAAGATGAGAGACAGAGAGAGTGACTATTTGTTTACTTTTAAGCCTCATTTGTTATGGGGTACGAGAGGGGGATTGGGATTAGGATTGTTGTGGGAATGTGTTGTTTGTTTACAGAGTTGAAAAAGGGACTGCTAAGCCAAAGGGCTTAGGATAGGCCTTGCAGATGGGATTCAGATGGACTTCCAGGACTTAGTATTAGAAAAATAGTCCGGCCGACTAGAAATTTTTTATTTTTATTTATTTTTTACATGTCGGGCATTTTTTTTTTAAACATTAATGTTTAATTTTTTTATATTTTTTGTTAAGTAAAAATCATTATTTTATTTATTTTATTTTTTTCTAAAAATTTTTTATTTTATTTTTATTTTTTAAAATTTTTTTACATGTTGAGCATTTTTTTTAAAACATTAATGTTTAATGTTTTTGTATTTTTTTATTTGTTTTATTATTTTATATTTATTTTATATAAAAATAATTTAACAATCCCTACACTGACAACTATCATCAAAACAAACACAATTTTACTTAATCCTCTCACTATCAATCCCCTCACTAACAATCTCCTCACTAACAATCATCTCACTATTAATCCCCTCACTATCAATCCCTTCCATTCTACCTCTGAAAACAAACGGGGCCTTAGGGTGTGTTTGTTTTGAAGGATTAGAGTATGAGATTGGACTATTACTTTCACCGGACTAATAGTCCATTGTTTGTTTGAAAAATTTTGCTCCAGACTAATAGTGCCCCTGGACTATTAGTCCCACAAATATAAGACTATCCTATCCCATGGGGGAGGTGGGATAAAAATCATGGGATAACTCATCTCATGGGATTCGACAACGAAATTACATTTTTGCCCTCTAGTATTTAATTATGTATTATATTTAGTAAAATTCAAAAAAATTTAAATGTCTCAATTTAAAAATAAAATAATTTTATTTAATTTTTATTTTTGTTTTATTTATTTAATTTTTTAAAATATTTTATTGATGTTTTATTTTAAAATTTTGTTTATATTTTATTTAATTTCATTACTTAAATTTTAATAGATGTTTTATTTTATTTCATTATTTAATTATTATTATTATTTAAAATAAATTTATTTAAAATTTTAATTAAAAAATAACATATATTTTATTTATATTTAATTTATTTAATTTTTTGAAAATAAATTTATTTAATTGTGCAAAAAATAAAATAAAATAAATTTTTATTTAATCTAGCTAAAAATAATTAAATTATTAAAGTTATGTTTAATATTGCTATTACTTAGTAAATAATTGAAAAGGATAAAATAGTCATTTGAGTATTTATCCTTCTCCATAATATCTCAAACAAATATTGGATAACTAAAAATAGTCCAATCCAGACATCTAATCCCATAACTAAACAAACATACGATACAAATCTAGTCCAACCAAATAGTCCGGGGATAATGTATCCCAGAACTAATAGTTCGATGGATTACAATCTCCCTTTATTCAGTCCGTCCAAACAAACGCACCCTTACTGTGTGCGTAAATGTGAGAAAACAAAGATATTTTCTTTTGTTATATAGTATAAATATAATAAATTAACGGGTGGCACATGCGATGTGTGTAATTTAGATAATTAATATTAAAAATGAATAATAATAAATTTAATATCACAATATGTATGTTGTTTAAGTAATAAGTATGTTCTTAATAAAATCTAAAAAATTTTATTCAAAACTTGTTTACGCTATGTATAATAAATTTTTATTTTTTTTATTTTAGCATATATAAATTGTCACGTGACATGAGGAGAAGAAGAATTTACTAAACTAATTTAAGTTTTCACTTAATAATAGTATAGATAGATAGATAAATAAATAAATGAGAAACCAATAATCTCTACGTGTGGGGTAAATAAACATATAACAATAAAAAATATTCAATGAAATGCAATTCAGCTAATTGTGGTGATGATGAAAGAATAATGTTGTGGAGATAAAAATAAAATAAAAAGGGTGGCAATGGTATTGTAATGATAGTGGTTATTATAGTAGTGGATATAACAACGATGACAATAATTATGGAGGTAAAGAGTTGTAATAGTTATTGTAGTGATGGTAGTAATGGCAGTGGCGACTATGGTGGTGGTAGTGCAATGGCGGTAGTGAAATAATGGTGGTACTCATGGCAACAATAATAATGGTGATAAATGTGGTGGTACTAGTAGTAGTGCCGGTGCCGGTGGCGGTGGTAGTGGTGGTATCGAGTTTATAATAGTGACAACATTTATGTTTAATATTTATAAATTCAGTTAGAGTTAAGTAAATGCATATCACTTAATTTTATTTTTCTTTTAACTTTTAGCTTTCATTTTAAAAGACTGTTAAATTTTTAAGTGATATTAATTGTTACTATCAAATTGGTTTAATTGATTATCACTTAATGCATTCAATTTTAAGTACTGAATTAGATTATCAAATGCCACCTAAGTTGGTATTTGATAAAACTAAAAAAAATAAAAGCTAAAAGTTGAAAGTTAAGTACTAAAACTGAATGCTAATTTTTTTAAGCTGAAAAGCTATATAATAAAATTTTAAATATTGAACTAAAACAAATTATTTAATATATATAAGACCAAATTTAAAAATTATTATTTTTAAATTATAACTTCTTATTTTTATATTATAATGGTGGTAGCGCCATTGACAATGGTGGTGGAGGTAAAGACATAGTGATTGTAGTGATGGTGAAGAGAAAATGTAGTGAAGACAAATAAGGGGTGGCGGCGATGATATAATAACGGTGGTGGTTATGGTAATTGTCATGCCTTGTATTTTAGAATCTGATTCACATTAGCAATCTATCATCAAGCTACAATATTAAAGTAAGTAAATAATAACAGTCCTCTCTCAAATGCAAAAGAAAATTCATTAGGTACTATATATTTACAAATGCCCTTAGGCTTACATGAACATGAATAAGAGGAGTGTAACCCTCTTTACAAAAATATACCATTCATTCTACAAATAAAATACCCTATGGCCGAAAAGAGAAAAGAGAACTTCTCAAGCTCAAACACAATCGAAACCTGCACTTGAAAAAAATGTTAAATAACGTGGGATGAACATATAGTCCAATAAGAATTCCAATAATTCTAATCAAAATAATCCTATACATGTACATATATAAATAATGTTCCCTTTCATTATCCAAAATATATATGTGCATACATTTTTTTTTTCAAAATTGTCATTCTTTAACACTTCATTTCATTCCTTGCAAATTTGAACTTAAATCCACTTATAATCACCTAACAATCCACAATAATAAGTAAATAGAAAGATGTCTCAAGAAAATCATTCAATAGTTCAACCATCCACAAGAAATATAAACCGAAGGATGTTTCAACAAACGATTTACTAATCCACAATTAACACTAACGTCGTTTCCATATTTCCTGAACATATGCCTAGAAGAGCAAAAGAACACCTATTACGTATCCACCATGTACACATACCTCAACACAATTACAGTATACATAAAATAAAATATCACAATCACATATATCAATTTCTGGGTTTCATCAAGCCATCACAACACAATTTATCGAGCGCCAATCGAAAGGACACTAGAACCTATTTCAATGCATCACGCTTTTCCGATTGCTAGCCGGGGGGAAACAGAACCTCTATATAGCTCAATGATACTCGCAGTTTACAATGCGCTAACTGGAAAAATTGAAACCTATCTTAACACCCCACGCTTTACCGATTGCTAACTGAAAGAAAACAGAACCTTTGTATAGCTCAACAATACACACGCTTTATTAGGCCCCAACAGGAAGGAACCAAACCTATCTTAATGCGCCACGTTTTACCAAGTGCTAGCCGGAAGGAAAGGGAACCTCCATATAGCACTTTCGTCACAATTACCAATACCAACCAAACATTACAGATTCTAAATTAAGCCCCAAGGCACAAATCACATAAGATTTAGATTCAATTAAACCAAACTTTCCCATCTAAATATCATTTCTTTACTTTTTGTTCTCAAAATTCTCATGAACCTCAATGATCTTCACCACTTTCCGTAAACTTGTTTTAACCAACTACATTCATTACTGAAGCACACATTTCTAATTAAAATCACAAACACAGTCACCATTTATAATTCCAATCAATTTCAAAATTTCCATTAAATCATCTATTTACATCCTCATATAATTCTTATAACACATCAAACATTTCTAGTTTCATATGCGTTAATTTACAATATTCAATTTTAATTTCTCAAAATCTCAATCAAATTGTACAAAATGCATGCTTTCAATTATTAGCGGTTCTTTGATTAATGACATTAATTTCAAATTTTCCAAAGTGATTCAAAATTTCCAATTTCTCCAATTCACATAATGTTAGAAAGTTAGGGTTTTACTTGAATAATTAGGGCTTTTCCATCTCAATTTTTTTCCTACACTCCAATACCTTCAAAACTCAATTTAAAGAGAGAGAATGTGAAGAAATATCTAACACAAATGCAAACCCTAACCCATAAAGCATGCTTTGAAAATCCTACAATACTTCTAAAATTTATTTATTTAAATACCACATACCCATCTGTGAGGACAATATTAAAAGAAACTAGAGAAATTCCTACCTCTTGAAGAGAAAAGGAGAACCAAGAACAAAAATCCCCAAATTCGAACTCGCTGGAAATTGATCTCCACCGGTCAAAACAATGACCTCAACACGCTCGTCATTTTGGTCCCAAGAACGAATATAAAAAACTTTGTTGAACTTGATGGATTGAAGGATTTGTGGGTGTTGGGTTTTGTTTTTAGATAAAGTGAAGAGAAAACAGATGTAGAGAGAAAGGGCAGAGAAAAGAGAAAGTGGGTTAGCATTTGAGACAGAAAGGCATAAAAATTGAGGCAAAAACGCATCTGGCCAATCCTGCAGCCGCCTCGCCGCTCGTGCAGTGAATATTGGCCGTTCGTTCAGACTTCAAGCAATATGCCACTCAAGATTGACCGCTTGGGCGGAGCTCACTGCAACTCGAGTGATAGACGCAAGTGGGCCAACCACGGCCACACATGCAGTGGCTCCTCCTAGGGATGGCAATTTGAAACCGGCTCGACGGGGATCCCCGATCCCGACCCCGATTTAAGCGGATTTTTTTCGAAAAATACCCCCGCGGGGACGGGGATGGTATTTAAAATTTAATCCCCGAACAAATTCGGGCCGGGGACGGGGATCAATTCTCCAACCCCGCCCTGGCCCGGCCCCGGCCCGACAAATCCCCGATTGTCCCCCGCTGCTGAGTAATTGTATTATATATATATATATATATATTATATTATTTGTTTAGGGTTGCTATATATATTATAATATATATATGTATTATATCATTTGTTTGTTTAGTTTAGGTCCTCTCTCATCTCACTCAAATCACTCTCATCTCAGAGCCTCTCTCCCTCTCTCTCTCCTCACTCATATCCACTTCTCGTCTATCTCTCTCTCTCTCTCTCTAATCCTCAGCCGATCTCCCTCCTCTCACCCATTACCGCGATCTCCTCTCCTTCCTCTCAGCCGATTGGCCTCATTTTAGGGTTATAAACACACGACGGACACAGTGCCTCCCTCCACCGTGCTCAGTCCCTCTTCCTCACAGGCACAGTGCTCTCTTCACAAAGCCGATCTGCACCGTTTCAGTCCAAATCGTCGATCTGCACCGATCTCCACCGATCTGCACAGTGCTCTCACCGATTTCAGTCCAAAATGTTGATTTGTTTTATATCTCTGTTTTATATCTCTGATTTCAGTCCAAAATGTCCAAAATGTTGATATATCTCTGTTTTATATTTTATATGTTGATGATTTCAGTCCAAATGTTATATGTTGTTTGATATGTTGTTGATATATCTCTGTTGATATATCTATGTTTGTTAGCTTAGATCAGATCTATCCATGCTTTCTTCCATCTCTGTTTTTTTTTTTTAATCTGTCATCGGGGATTTTTCGGGGTCGGGGAAACCCGATCCCCGTTAGGGTGCAGAGGCGGGGGGATGATGGGTTCCCCGTCGGGGATCGGGGCCGGGGACGGGGAGTTTTGAATCTTCGGGGATCGGGGACGGGGAGGGCAGTCCCCGGCCCCGCCCCGCCCCGTTGCCATTCCTAGCTCCTCCCACCCTCGCTGATTGTCGACTGCTCGTGTGATCGAATTATGAATAGGTTTTCTAGTTTGAGTGTTTTCTAAGTTCTTATTTTTCAACCTTACGCCTGAAATGAAATTCTAACTCTGGAAGCAATAAGGGAATCCTAGACATGGTTCACCGCTCAAAAATTAACACGATACATGATGCTCAAGGTCCGAAAATAAGTCGATGAGTTCAAAAAGGTACATTCAAGTCGAGTCAATGACTCGGGGCATCACAGTAATGGTGGCAATAGTTATGGAAGTAAAGGGTAGTTGTAATGGTGGAGAGATGGTGGTAATGTAGTGGTGATTGTGGTGATGGTGTGGTAATAGTAATGAAAGGATGGTAGTACTTATTCAATGATGACAATGGTGGATGTTGTGGGTGTCCGGATCATCTGCCATACATTTCTGCAGTACTATACAAAACGACGTCGTTTTGTATTAATTTTTTTTTTTTAATTCAAAAAATAGATAGACTTCCTTGTTTCCCTCCTTTTCTCCTTCTCTGAGTCGTGTTTCCCCCCTTTTCTGAGTCGTGTTTTCCCCCTTCTCTGAGTCGTCCTTCTCCTGTTTTCTCTTTCTCTGTATCGTCTTCTTCACCTTTGCACCATCTATCTGAGTCAGTGAACCCTAGCAGAGAGATAGAGGCATCGTAAGAGGCGACTGAAAAGGCGGAGTGAGGCACTAACGCAAAAGAGATGGAGGAGCAGCGCGATGGTGAGTCCGGCGACGATGCGATGGCGGGAAGGCCACATTGCGGCGACAGCGAGGTGTATTTCATCATCTTGCTGTTATATATATATATATATATATTTGTTTCAGATTTACCCATTTCAGTTTGATTCATAGAAAATGTTATCTTGCTGTTATATATATATATATATATATGTATATATGTATAGAGTTTTTTCAGATTTTAACCCACTTCAGATTGATTCATAGATGGTTGTTATTGATTCACAAATTAAAATCTGTATCTGTTGGGGATTCATAGATATATATGTATATATGCATATATGGTTGTTATTGTTTGTTTCAGATTTGATTTGATATATATGTATATATGTATAGATGGTTTATTAACCCATTTCAGATTTTAATCTGGTGCCTAGGTTTAATCTGTTAATTCAAATCCAGATTTTAATATTTTTTATTCAGATTAATTCAAATTTGATTCAGATTAATTCAAATTCGATTCAGATTTTAATTCAAATTGATTCAAATTTGATTCAGATTAACCCATGTTAATTCAAATTTGATTTGAATATATTTGATTCAGATTTTAATCTGTTAATTCAAATTCAGATTTTTGAAATCAATTAATTCAAATTTTTTCATATGAAATGGGTTCAGTCAGTGAAGTAAGTCAGATTTTTTCATATGCAATTTTATGTTCTACATATATAGTTAATCACATTGATCTATTTTCAGATTCATAAATTTAATTGTGGATTCATATAATTATATGGTTTATATATATGAATTGTAGGTAAATGTGATTTATATATATGAATGTGGTTTATATATATGAACCTGCAATTAAGTATAAATGTGGTTTATATATATGAATTGTAGGTAATGGAAGAAAATAATATTGTTGATGATTGTGGTTGGAAGCCGAAAGTGGGAATGCCATTTGACTCTGAACAAGCCGCATATGACTTTTACAATACGTATGGGGGAAAGGTGGGCTTTAGTATTAGGAAGGCATATGCAAACAAGAACAGACAGACGAAGGAGATAACATCACGCACGTTTGTATGTTACAAAGAGGGAAGTCGGGGTATTGACAAACGAGATCCACTTGTCAAAAATCCAAGACAAGAGGTAAGATGTGGTTGTGGTGCCAGATTTAGTATCAAGTTAGATAGAATATCAGGAAAATATATTGCTTGTGATTTTGTTGAACATCATAATCATGATCTTGTGCCTCAAGATTGCATTCATATGTTGCCATCCCAAAGAAAAATTTCTGCCACCCAAGCAATTGAAGTAGAATTAGCTTCACAATCTGGAATTCCTCTTAGGTCTGCTTATGAACTATTTGGTAGGGAATCTGGTGGAAGAGCATCACTTGGTTTCACCAAATTGGACCAAAAAAATTACCTAAGATCGAAGAGACAAAAAGATTTGGAATATGGGGAAGCGGGTAGTGTGTTGCATTACTTTCGTAAGAAAACTGTGGAAAATCCATCTTTTTTTTATGCAGTCCAATTAGATTGTGATGAGCAGATAAGTAATATATTTTGGGCTGATGCTCAAATGATCATGGACTATGCTCAGTTCGGTGATGTAGTGACATTTGACACTACTTACAAACTAAATAATGAGCATAGACCTTTTGGATCATTTGTTGGATTTAATCATCATCGAGAAACAGTTATATTCGGTGCAGCGTTGATGTATGATGAGACTGCTGAATCTTTTACATGGTTGTTTCAAATTTTTTTGGAGGCAATGTCAAACAAAGCTCCGAAAACTATTTTCACAGATCAAGATGCTGCGATGGCTAAGGCCATTCCAATTGTCATGCCCGATACAAACCATCGTCTTTGTACGTGGCATTTGATGCAAAATGCTGTCAAGCATGTAAGTTCTGTTTTCGATGATGTAGGGGTGAAAGGTGTGTTTTCAAAATTTATGCATGACATTGATGATGAAGAAGAATTCCGAATACAGTGGGACCAAATGCTTGATAAGTATGATGCATTCGACAATCATTGGTTGGAGCAGACTTTTCGCGTGAAGGAGAAATGGGAATGGCCATATATTATGAATTCTTGGGCAGCTGGAATGAGTACTACTCAACTTAGTGAATCCTTTAATGCATTTTTGAAGGATTATCTGAATTGTGACCATAATTTGATGGAGTTCTTCAAGCATTTTGAGAGGGTGCTTTATGAGAAGAGGTATAAGGAATTGGAAGCGAAGTATAATTTGTCCCAAAAATTGCCGAGGGTTTCAATTCCAACTGTGATGTTAAAGCAAGTGGCAGAGATTTACACGAAAACTATTTTTGAGGAATTCCAAAATGAGTATGTGCAGTCCATTGAAGCATCCATTATAGGCACCAAATTCACAATAAGAACAATGGTAGATGGGAAAAAAGATAAGATTGTGACAATGGATAGAGGGGGTTGTTTGAGTTGTAGTTGCAAGAAGTTTGAAGTGAAGGGCATATCATGTCGACATTGTCTCAAGGTGCTTAGAGATATATTCAATGCAACGGAAATTCGTCCACAGTATATACTCAAACGATGGACTAAAAAAGCAATGGCTGAACGAGTGAAAGATAGACGTGGGTATGAAGTAAAGGCTGATGTCAAATTACATCAAAGTGACCAATATCGGTCATTAATGACCATGTTTAGAGCAATAGCGAGTAGAGCCGCTGAAAGTGAAGAAACTTATCAGTTGTTAGTTTCAAAAGGTGAAGAATTGAGTGTAATGGTTGAAGACAAATTAAGTCTCCACATTTGTGGTCAAGTGGAGGTAACTGATTTGAGAAATTCATCAAGCAACGCATGCCCACAGAGTGATGAAGTAGATTGTCCAATCCAAGCTAAGGGACTGAAGAAAAGAGAGTCAACTAGTAAGGGAAGAAGGAGGATCAAAGGCGGGATGGAAAAAGCTATTGCAAAGAAGAAAAGGATGCAATCTATTCAGGTTTGGACATGACAAATTGCATACGATTAAAATACAGTAGATTAGTAAACTAAAACATTGATTTTATTTAGTAATGACCCACTTTCATGGGTGGTTTTTCGTTGTGTGTAGGGTGGCGCTGATTATACTCCCCAATGTGAATCTCAGCCTCATTTCCGCATGGGTAATAATTCTATTCAGGTAATATTTAATAGTAATGTGGTCTTTATATGGTTAGTTTGATGAGTTCATTTCATTAAGTTCGTTCATTATATGGTTAATTGTTGTTATGTGTAATTGGTTTGCTTCGCAATGTAGTCGGGTGGTACTGTTTACACTTCCCAAGGTGAATCACAACCTCATTTCGTCATGGGTGGTAATTCTATTCAGATATTTAATGGGTGAATCATGGGTGGTAATTTTATTCATGGGTGAATCACAACCTCATTACTATTTACACTTCCCAAGTTGGGTTGCTTGGCATTTAATTATTTTTATCTGTAATTGGTTTGTTTGGCAATGCAGTCGGGTGATGCTATTTATACTTGCCAAGGTCAATCACAATCGCGTTTCGTCATGGGTGGTAATTCTACTCAGGTAATAGTTTTTTGTGTGCAACTTGTTAAGAAAATGTTAAATAATGACCATGTTTTTTATTCAAATATTTTGTTTACATAGTTTCTATTGGTTGTATTTAGGATCATGGTCTTGGTATCAATTTTTCTCAATCACAACCTCGTTTTGTCATGGGTATTAATTATAATAAGGTAATATTAATGTTCAATGATGTTTCTTTTGTTTTTAAAATTTTTTGGTTATTAATCTTTTTTTCTTTTTTTTTCGTCATGGGTATTAATTTAGGATCATCGTCATGATATGTACATTTCTCCATCTCAACCTCGACCTCAAGTTCTTATGGGTGGTACAAGTGGTCCTCCTCTTACGTATGGTACATATGATGTGAGTTATAATTAGTGACATAGTTTACATTTAATTTGTACTATACATTGTAATCGAAGTTGAATACATGGTTTGGTGTATTGCAGGGGAATAACACGGCTCAGTCAATGCCTTTTGTGTATCCCACTCACAGATCTTTTCAGGGGTTGCTTCGAGGTACAAGTGTTGAAAACTTTGCAGTCCATCTCTCGCAAGCGTCACATAGTCCTGCTGACAGTCATGTAGATGGACATCCCTGAGAAGTTTATTTTATCTTCATTTGTTTTGGACAGATGTATTTTGTGTTGGACAAATTTATAATGATGTGGATAGATTTAGACAGTTTTCTTTTATTTTGGACAGATTTGGTGTCATGAATGTTGGACAGATTTGGTTGTGCTATTTTGTGTTGCACAGGTTTATAATGTTGTAGACAAATTTTGAATGATATGGACATCCTATAGATAGTTTGCTTTTAATTTGGACAGATTTTTTGGTTTGGGACAGTTTTTTTTTGGTTTTGGACAGATTTGGACTGGTTTATAATGATCTGGTTTTTGGACAGATTTGGACAGTTTTATAATGATGCACAGATTTTTTGGTTTTGGACTGATTTTTTGGTTTTGGACAGTTTTTTTGGTTTTGGACAGATTTGGATTGGTTTATAATGATCTGGTTTTTGGACAGATTTGGACAGGTTTATAATGATCTGTACAATTTTTTGGTTTTGGACTGATTTTTTGGTTTTGGACAGTTTTTTTTGGTTTTGGACAGATTGGACTGGTTTATAATGATCTGGGTTTTGGACAGATTTGGACAAGTTTATAATGATCTGCACAGATTTTTTGGTTTTGGACTGATTTTGGACAGTTTTGGTTGTCTTATTTTGTGTTGCACAGGTTTATAATGTTGTGGACAGATTTTGGAATGATTTGGACAGATTTTGGAATGATCTTTTTTGTTTTGGACAGTTTTTTTTTGTTTTGGACAGGTTTTGTTTTTGGACAGATTTGGTTTTGGACAGTGTTATTTTGTGTTGTCTGCACAGATGTGGATTCTGGACAGATTTGGATACATGTATACTGTTTTGGACAGATTCGGTTATGTTGTGGACAGATTTGGTGAAGAACAAGTATGACCTGACCAACAATAAGAATATAAAATAATGAAATCTGTCCACAACATTATAAAATAATGAGATCTGTCCAGAACATTATAAAATAATGAAGTCGTCAAGCATAGGTAATTTCAGGTAACGTCATTGACAGAAAAAAAAGAAAAGAAGAAGCGCATCACATTCGTCAAACGTAGGTAATTCCATTAAGCTTTACATATCAACATTCATAGTTTAAGGTGTACAACATTCATAGTTTAAGGTGTACAACATTCATAGTTTAAGGTCTACAACATTCAAAACCCAAATACATCCACCAAAAAAAAAAAAAAACAAAATACCAAAAAAATAACTAAAAGGTTACATTCACTTCGGTAGTGCTATTAGCATGGTAAAACCAATCAACACTATGGCTGTGAACATAAACAGTTTCATAGCTTCTTGGTTTGCTTCAACTCGTTCCAATTTATTTATAATTTGATTGAGTTTGTCAACATCATAATCATAGCCTCTCTCATCTTCATTCTTCATATGACTAGCTTTACTTTTCCTTTGGATATCTGATGCATTCCCAGTCGAAGCCGGTCCCCACCCAAAGAACTCGCACATCCTATTTGGACACTTGAAATACAGCCTCCCTGGATTTTTCTCTGATTCTGATATGAACACTGCAGCTTTTTTTCCACAATTGCATCTCTGATTTTGCAAATATCCAGCATCAATGTTTGAACCCATTGACATTGACATGATCCTAGTAAGAGCATTTTCCACAATTACAATCAGTCCATTAAGACAATATTCAAACAAAGCTGTAAAATAAAGCACTAATCAATGATATAATAACCATTTGTCTAATAAACATTGTCATTTTCATGTTCATGTTAATTCTTAATGTTATTTTCATGTTCATGTTCATCCTAGTCATATACATAGTTCATGTTCATGTTCATCCTATACATAGTTCATGTTCAGTCCTAGATCATATACATAGTTCATGTTCATGTTCATCCTAGTCATATACATAGTTCATGTTCATTCTTAGATCATATACATAGTTCATGTTCAAACCAGTAAAATAGCAAACTGTTGTTTACATGCATTGCCATTATTCATGTTTTGTTTGACACAGGCAACTACCCTGTTTATTCATGTTTTCAATAACCATTGTCAACATTCATGTTTTCTTCTGTTTTTTTTGACAATGGGACCAATATAGATCAAACAGTCCTGCTGAATCATGTATTGCTCTATATTGGTCCAATATTGATCAAACAGTCCTGCCATATAAAATTCAACAAAGTTGATAAAAAAGGTTATTATGTTTCATGGTTTTCTTGCACTACATTTTCATGCTCACTTTAATATTTTCACTAATGGATCAATGCTATGTGTCAATGTTTTCTTGAAAATTCACACCATAACCCCAGCTGCCAATAAATTAGGCTCAATATGACTATGGTTAACCCATTTCTTGTGCAGCATAGACATAGCAAACATGTGGAGGTGCCTATCATAATGATATGTGTCAATGTTTTGTCCGGAAATGATAAACCATCGTGTCATACCACCAAGTCATTCCATATGGTCATATAAGGTCCATATACATGGTATGACTCACTGGTATCTCTAGCATCACAGTTTTTTCTTCCACACGCTTGTGTGAGGTTTGATTCAAGTTACCCTTCAATCCATGTTCCTTCTTCATTTGCTATCACTACACTACCCCACCAATAATACACTGTCAAGCTCTGTTTTTGGATCTTGGATGTTTTGGATGTTTGGTTCAGTTTTCAGATTTTTTTTAAAATTTTTTTTCAAAAATACCAAAACTAAACAGGGCAGTCCTATTTGAATCATGTCTGTATTTGATCTATATTGTTCTTGTGCCTCATTATGTTTCCATATAAAAGGAAAACAATTTGAATCATGTCTCTCTTAGATCAAACAAGGCAGTCCTGGAATCACTAGAAGGTGTTCCTGATATCTATGAGCAGATTTCAGGGATCATAATGGAGTACATTAAACCAGAGGAATAATGGAAAAACTGTTGTTATGTGTAATTGGTTGTGATGAGGTTGTGATTCACCCATTAAACCAATGCATTGTCATTTTGAATCATACATTTTCAACCCAGATTAACACACATAAAAAAAAGGGAAAAAATTCATTTTGAACCCAGATTAACACACATAAAAATTCCTTTTGAATCATGTCTCTATTTGATCTAATTACATCAAATGGTAAACATTGAACAGATTAACACAAACATTGGGAATAATTTCGGAATAACACCAAATCAACAAAAATTTGCAAAAATTTAACAGAAATCACACCAAATCGGTTTCAACAACAAATCCATCAAACTCAACATAAATCAAAAGCATCTATTGGCAACAAAATCATATAAAAAAAAGTAATAAAAGACGAAGGGAGAAAAATGATCCTGAAGACGAACGGACCTCGTCGCTGTCGTTTCGGGGTCGTCGTCGTCGTCGCCGTCGTTTCCCCTCGCCTCACCGCTGCCTCTCCTCTCCTCTCCTCTCCTCGTCGTTTCACCTCTACTCTCAATTTGTCTGAGTTCTGAAGCAACACTAGGGTTCTAAACAGTTCTGAAGCAACGTAAAAGAAACGAGGAAAAAAATAATAATAATAATAATACAAAACGACGTCGTTTTGTTTAGCACTGCAGGAATGTATGGCAGAAAATCCGGACTCGATGTTGTGGTGGTAGTGGAAGAGGGGTTGTAGTACTTATGATTTTAAAAATATTTTTTTATTTTTTTAAGACCAATGTAATCTATTCATGGACTTATGATGTCCGATTATCTTGATTTTTTGTATTAATACTCAGCTTAGTGAGTTCTGCTAAATAAATTATTTGAATCATTGATATAAATCCAAACATTAGAATGGGCTGGGTTTCTTTCCAACCCAAGATTTGGACTAGAGCCTGTCGTTCAGGCCCATTGGGCCCACTACGGATTTTATTTTGATAATTCAAATCGTTCATTTTGTAGAGAGCTTCTTACATATTATTGATACACTTGGTCCATAAATCCAATATTGAATTTTGTCTGCCCAAAGGTCCACACTTTGAAATATTTTGTTCATAAGGACAAATTTAAGCAAAATGACCAGAATACCCATATACATATATATTGGTACACATGATCGGGGTGTAAAACAAACCAAACTCTCTCTCTCTCTCTCTCTCTCTCTCTCTCTCTCTCCCCCTCTCTCTTTCATACTGTTGGAAAAAATGATTTTTGGTGACTTTAATTTATTATTAAAGTGTGGTGACTTTAATTAAATATTAAAGTGGGTCCCAACCTTTTATTGCGTTGGGTCCAAGTGAGCCAAAAATCATTGGGTTTTGAATAAGAAATTGCTTCATGATGTTAGATTCATGAATAGGATTTTAAAGAGTATTTAAATCATTTTTCTTGGCTAAAGGGTGTAAATCCTTTGGGCATCCAAACTTTCATATTTTTGGAAAGGGGCTATGGATGCTTGGTGTTTTAATGACCAGCCTTAAAGGCTGGAGGCTCTTCTTCTCTCCCCTTTACACGTATAAATTGAGACCCTCCTATCAAGTTTCAATATAGAAATTTTTGCTTCCATTTTACAAGTCAATTTGCCAGAAAGTTCCTACATTGAGAGAGTGCTGCCACTGTTTTTGTTCGCTAAGCTAGACAGAAAGTGCTTCTGCCGTAGCTGGTTTTGACCGTCGTATCCTGGGAGACAGACGCCGGGATTCCTCAAGCACTCGACCCGTGAGGCGGCGAAATCTGTTTTAAGGAAACTGCTTCCGTGCAGGCTTCGGTTTCGTCTCTTTACCCTTTTATTGTTTTGTGTATTTCTGTTGAAATTTAATTGTAATTATTAGCATATGTTCTTGGTATATAATTTGATTTCTTCATAAATCTATTTATTTAATTTCACAATTTGAACAACAAGCTTAAAACATATTTATATATATTTTCTATGAAATTGATCGAATAGATTTATATAGACTATTAGGTTAGTTTTGTATAATGTTACTAGGAATTGTTGCGGAATTACTCACTATTTCAATGATTGTAAATTATGCAATGTTATTCTCTAATTGCTTAGTTTAATTAGAATGCTCTATCATAATTTGCATACTTAATTGTATTAGTATGATCTTGTTTTATGCGTATGGTTTATCATTCCCCTACCATGATTGCATGAATTTTAAGGTTATAAAATATAATTTATGGATGTTGCAATTTTGACATGCTAATTCTATTCTAGTTTTAGTTTGTTACATGCTTATTATTTTCTAGACTAGATTACATAATTTAATGTATTTTGGAGTTATATAGTTTTTATGAATTGTGTACATGATTAATGTGAATTATTTAATTAGGTGCATTAATCTAAATTTTCTAATTTGGTGCATTAATCTAAATTATTTAATTAGGTGCATTAATCTAAATTATCTAATTGGGTGCATTAATCTGAATTATTTAATTGGATGCATTAACTTTAAATTTAACTTATTTATTTGGAGTTATTAGTTTAAATGTTTATTATGAATTAATTTCATTTATAACCCATGAGTACAGAACTTTATTTTAAAGTTTTAATTTAATTGGCATTTTAATGCATTGGTTACTTATATAATTAAAAGTTGGCTAGATGGTTTCATTTAATTTATTAAATTTTTTAGATTATTTGTTTGTATTTTGTTGTGGTTTGCTACTAATTTTCTTTGTAGGGATACCAATGCAAAAAACAAATATAAAACCAAATGAATAGTATTTGGGATGTAAAAACAAAAATGTTTGGACTACTAACTTTTGTGTTGAATAGGAATACCTAAGCATGGAAAGGCTTTTGGACTAAATAGAATCCTTATGGATTGGCTATTTTATTTAAATGTTTGAAGCATGTTTTGCTTGAGATTTAGTTGGTTTGTTTACCAATTTGTAGTAGCAAGTTTTATTTGTTTGTTTTGTTAGAAGCATTTTACATGCGTGTAATTGTTATAACAATTTTTAAATTGCTTGTAAGTTTGGAACTTGATTTGGTTTTCTGTGATAAAAACTAAAGTGTTTAGCTTTGGCTAAAGAGTAGTTCTTATTTGTTCAGAAATGACAACTAAAATGGATTTGGTTTCAAACTTTTGGAGTTGGAGAAAGTCTTTGGTTATAATCTGATTATGTCCAAAGTGTTTTGGTTTTGAGAAAGGAAACCAAATTTTAGCATTAGCTAAAATATTTCTGATTTTATTCAGAAATAATGGGCGTAGTTCCGGGAGTACCGGTTAATTTTTATGAGTGGTGTAATTCTGGTAGCAAATTTTATTTGCTTGGGAATCGGTTTGTTATAACCTGGTTTATCCCTGGAAATCTTAATTTTAAAATTGTTTCCTATGGACTAGGAGTCAACATGCTCTTGATGTTTTGTCAAAAGGTTAACTGGGTTTTAAGTGGGACCGATGTGACCCCTCCAGTCTTCCTGGGAACATTCCTGACCATGTTCGATTCTAGGTTAAATGGTGAGACTAGTTTTGAATTAAATTTCCATCTGAGGGATTTTCTAAGGGTTAAGTGTAATTTCTGGAATCACAGAAGTGAAATATAGTTGTGATGTTTCAGAAATGGCTTCAAAAGGTGACAAACAGAAATGTTGTTCCACTTGACAACCTTAGCCTCACGAGATTCTTAAAGGAAGATCTTGAGAGATCAAGTACGATTAAAGGAAATCATAAGATTGCATTAAAATATCTCTGAATTGATCAGAGGCAAATAGTATGGTATCCTTGTGTTATTTATAGCATCTATGATTGCTATGTGACTTTGCTTGAAAGCAAAGATAAGACAACTTGTTATAGTGGGTGAATATTTTTTGGATTTTTGAATTCCAAATATATTCTTAAATTGGTGACTCCTAGTGAGTACAAGATCACTGATCACAAAGATAGAAAACTGATGGTTCCTAAGTGGTGTTAGACCACTGGCTACTCAGTTATGAGATTGTGGTTCCTAGTAGTGAACAGATTACTGATCACATGTCAAGACATCATGGTTCCTAGTAGTAGAGAGGCTACTGGTCATATGTCAAGACATGATGATTCCTAGTAAATTGATCCTATGTCAGGACATTGTGATTCCTAATAGTAAAGTGACTACTGATCACAAGTTAAGACATTGTGATTCCTAGTGGTAGAAAGTCTACTGACCACATGCTGAGAAATTAGTGATTCCTAGTGATAAGACTACTGGCCATGTTATGAAGTTCCGAATAGTAGACTATTGAACACTGGATTTGTGTTTCCTAATAGTAAGACTATTGGCTTCAGAGTGATAGGTCGGACCTAATATATTTGGGTGCCTAATTCGGTTGATGACATTCTGGGAATGTATTTACTGTGATATGATTTTGAGAGTTTCATAATCATTGTGACACAAGGATTTGTTAAAAAAACTTTGTATAAATTCTACAAAGAAGACTTAATTATCTGACTCCAAAATTGAGGAGGATAATAGAAAGAAATGAGAGAGTACCTCCTTAGTGAAGACCAATGTCATTGAGCATGGCAAATTTTCTGGGATGAGGAAGAAGCCTCCCGTGAACAAGGGCTCTATGCTGGGGCCAAGGGGTGGTGTTGCAAAGAAGCTGGCATACAAGCCGCGGGAACCTGGTTATCGGTTCTTTGGGAAGTGCTACAACTGTGGTAGCGAGGGGTTTTATCTTTACTAGGGCTACACGCCACATCTGCTCCGAGAAGGAGTTGTTTACAACTTTCGAACCGGTTACAAACGGCGAGAAGTTGTTTATGAGAAACACTACTACCTCATTTGTTGAGGGAAAGGTGGTCGTGAAGTTAACCTCAGGGAAAGAGCTAACCTTGAACAAAGTCCTGTATGGTTTGGACATTTGTTAGAATCTTGTCTCAAGGTCTCTTCTCAGTAAACATGTTTTCGCATGGTTTTTGAGTCCGACAAGGTTGTTCTAACAAAACACAAGTGTGAAACTTGTGTTGAAGCGAAGTGGACAAGATCCCATATGAGTTATGGAAAGGCGTTAAGTCTTCTTATAAATTCTTACAAATGTGGGGGTGTCTTGCTATAGTGGCGATTCCTACACCCAAATGGGTTAAGATAGGCCCGAAATCCGTGGATTGTATATTCATTGGTTATGCACTTAATAGTAGTGCATATCGGTTTCTTGTATATAAGTCTGAAATTCCAGACATATACAGGAATACCATCATGGAGTCAAGGAATACATGTTTCTTTGAAGACATTTTTTCCTTGCCAAACCCATGAAGGGGTTCCAAGGTCTTTGAAGCAATTTGATGAGCTTGCTAGTAAGGATGATCATGTTGATGATTCAGGTGATGATCAAATTGAGGTTTTAGATAAGCTCAAAAGGAGTAAAAGGGCTAGGATGTCCAAGTCTTTTGATCCAGACTTCTTGACTTTTATGGTTGAGAACAAACCTCAAACTTTCCACGAAGATGTGACTTCTCCTGAGAGTCCTTTATGGAAAGAAGCGATCAAAAGTGAGATTGACTCCATCTTACAGAACCACACCTGGGAGTTGGTAGATTTACCTCCAGGTTGCAAGCCTTTAGGCTGCAAATGGATTTTTAAAAGAAAGATGAAGGCCGATGGGTCAATTGACAAGTATAAGGCGAGCCTCATTATCAAAGGGTACAGGCAACGAGAAGGCCTGGATTACTTTGATACGTACTCACCTGTTACTAAGATAACATCCATTCGCATGGTGATTACGTTAGCAGCTTCGCGTAATCTGGAGATACACTAGATGGATGTAAAGACAGCTTTCTTAAATGGGGATTTGAATGAAGAAATTTATATGGAGCAACCTAAGGGGTTTTCAGCTCCAGGACAAAGCAAGAAAGTCTGTAAACTTGTCAAATCATTGTATGGTTTGAAGCAAGCGCCTAAACAATGGCTTGAGAAGTTTGACAACGTAATGTTGTCAAATGGGTTTAGAATCAACAAATGTGACAAGTGTATTTATGTCAAAGACACTGACAGAGGTTATGTCATTTTGTGTCTATATGTTGATGACATGCTCATTATAGGTAGTAACGATGAAATGATCAAAACTACCAAGAAGTTGTTAAACTCTAATTTTGACATGAAGGATATGGGCATTGCAGATGTTATTCTGGGAATTAAGATTACCAGAATCTCTGGGGAAATTGTATTATCTCAGTCTCATTATGTTGATAAGATACTTGAGAAGTTTAGTGGATCAGATACGAGTGTGTCATCGACACCTGTAGACTTAAGTCTACATTTTACCAAGAATAATAAAGAGAGTGTCTCTCTGTTAGAATATTCTCGGGTAAATGGAAGTTTAATGTATCTGATGAGTTGTACTAGGCCGGATATAGCTTACTCGGTTAGCAGGCTTAGTAGATACACAAGTAATCCCAATGCTTCTCATTTGAAGGGCATTGTGCGGGTGTTAAGGTATTTACGCTACACTCGGGATTATGGGCTGCATTATACTCGATATCCAGCGGTGCTTGAAGGATATAGTGACGCGAATTGTATATCAGATATAAAGGACTCAAAGTCCACTAGTGGATATGTGTTCACTCTTGGTGGGGCAGCCGTGTCTTGGAAATCTTCCAAGCAAACGTGTATATCTAGATCAACGATGGAATCAGAGTTTATTGCTTTGGATAAAGCAACGGAAGAAGCAGAATGGCTTCGCCATTTCATTGAAATATTCCACGTTGGTCTAAACCTGTGCCAGCTATTTGTATTCATTGTGATTGTCAATCTGCAATTGGTAGGGCACAGAGTAATATGTATAATGGAAAGTCTAGACATATCCATCGTAGACATAATTTCATACGACAACTACTCTCGAATGGAGTTGTCTCTTTAGACTATGTAAAGTCTAAGGACAACATTGTGGATCCGCTAACCAAAGGGTTAAGTCGAGTATTAGTCAAAACGTTGTCAAAAGGAATGGGGTTAAGGCCTTTGGAAGTTACCGGAATGGAAACCCAACCTAGTTAACTGGAGATCCCAAGATCTAGGTTCAATGGGACAACCTAATTGCGTGTAACGGTGGTATGTCACTGAGGAGGTTAAATCTCCAGCCATTCCTTCTATCAGTGATACCTGCAAGTGTAGAGGATAAGCTGAGCTTTTAATGACTCTTGTGTATCAAGCTGTTGAGCTAAGTATTGCAGGATACTTTAGTAGAGTCACCTATGTGAGTTTGAAGTGGGGCCGCTTCTAGAAGAATTGGGCAGGCCAAGATTCTTTGAAACCACTCGCTGAACCAGGCTAGTGTCCAGGGCCACACAGGGCACACCAGTGAGAACAAAATGGTGGTAGGAGTAATTCCCGTGTGAGATCTTTTGTCTCAGTTTACATAAACGGCAGAGCAGTTCAAGATGTCTTATTCACTGATCAGCCAGTAAACTCGATAGGTTTTCACTTTGAGAGGTTCAAAGCCAAAAACCACCTTATCTGATGTCGGGGTTAGTCCGTTGTACTCTCTCTTAGAGTCTTTATTGTTGAACGATGTCCGTTTGTTGAGTCATTCGGTCAATTTTTATTCATGTGGGGGATTGTTGGAAAAAATGATTTTTGGTGACTTTAATTTAATATTAAAGTGTGGTGACTTTAATTAAATATTAAAGTGGGTCCCAACCTTTTATTGTGTTGGGTCCAAGTGAGCCAAAAACCATTGGGTTTTGAATAAGAAATTGCCAAGAAATTGCTTCATGATGTTAGATTCATGAATAGGATTTTAAAGAGTATTTAAATCATTTTTCTTGGCTAAAGGGTGTGAATCCTTTGGGCATCCAAACTTTCATATTTTTGGAAAGGGGCTATGGATGCTTGGTGTTTTAATGACCAGCCTTAAAGGCTGGAGGCTCTTCTTCTCTCCCCTTTGCATGTATAAATTGAGACCCCCCTATCAAGTTTCAATATAGAAATTTTTTCTTCCATTTTACAAGTTAGTTTGCTAGAAAAGTTCCTACATTGAGAGAGTGCTGCCACTGTTTTTGTTCGCTAAGCTAGACAGAAAGTGCTTCTGCCGTAGCTGGTTTTGATCGTCGTATCCTGGAGACAGACGCCGGGATTCCTCAAGCACTCGACCCGTGAGGCGGTGAAATCTGTTTTAAGGAAACTGCTTCCGTGCAGGCTTCGGTTTTGTCTCTTTACCCTTTTATTGTTTTGTGTATTTTTGTTGAAATTTAATTGTAATTATTAGCATATGTTCTTGGTATATAATTTGATTTCTTCATAAATCTATTTATTTAATTTCACAATTTGAACAATACATACATCTGTGAGGGTTTGGAGCTAGGGTTCCTCACTCTTGTCACCGAGCCCCTCTTCTTCGACAGTGGTGGCGGTAGCGGTAGCGTTGGCCACACATCGCATTAAGCTTGTTCCTTCAAAGCTGTCTGGAGGAGCTTGCTTTTGTCAATGTTCCGGCGATAGAGATGTCAGACCGATGCCGACAATCCCTCCTCTTTTGATCTCTCTTATCATCGGTGGATCTCTCTTCATCATCGCCATCATCTTGTATCAACCTAGGGTTTCTTTCTCTCTACATCTGTGATCCCTCCTCCTCCGATCTGATCATTTCTCTCTCTCTCTCTCTCTCTCTCTCCCTCCCTCTCTTCATTCGAGTGATTTGATTCATTGTCTCAATAGACGTGATTAACATTGTCATTCCTCTCTCTAACGTCACCAACAAGATCCTCGCTAAGGTCATCGAGTACTACAAGAAACACGTTGAGATCTCCAAGACCGAAGATCAATCTGCTAATGACGAACTCAGGACCTTGGACTCTGAGTTCGTCAAAGTCGATTAGCCCACTCTGTTCAACCTCATTCTGGTTAATCTTTCTCTCATCAATCTATATTGGATCAGATCTGGATCTGGAAAAAATTCAAAGCTTAGTTCTGTGTTAGTTTGCTTATTTATTTATATATTTGAGTAAAATCATTATTTAGTTACTTTTGAGCAATAATGTTGCTTTTTTTTTTCATCAATGTTGGTTTCAACAGAATATATCTTTTTTTCTTACTTTGTTATTGTTGTTGTTGTTAAGGAGGTTTTAATCGATCAAACCCTTTTCTTTCTTTGTTATTGTTATTGTTATTGTTATTATTGTTGTTGTTGTTGATAATTGCAACAGATAAACAAAAAAAAGTTATGACACAAATTTTTAACATATAAGAACAATGAGATTTCAATTTTTGATAGATAGAGAGACAGAGACAAATAGATTTAAATATATTAGCAAAAAAATTTAAGAGATAATAAAATTTGGATAGATATTTAAAAAAATAAGGTAAATATTTGAATAGATAGTCAAAAATTTTGAACAGATAAATATAAATTTGAACAAATAGAAAATAATTTAAACAGGTATATATAAATTTAAACAAATAGATATAATTTGAACAAATAGTCAACAGATAGATAATGGGTAAAATTAAAAACAAAATGTCCTCCGAAATCAATAAAAAGATTTCTTATCAAACTATTTCACAAAGAGTAAATCTCTTACCAACAAAAAATATCTACTAAATGTAATACCTTATACGTTCCTTAACTTGGAATTTTTAACAATTATTTCTTAAAAAACTTATGTTAATCTAATAATCGTAATCTATTTAATTTATTACATTGGCCACTCAAAAAAATAAATGACATGTGTATTTTTAAAAATAAATTATTTATTTTGTATGACAAATGTTATAAATCATATTATCGGTTTAATTTAAATTTTTTTTAATAAATAATATATACGGAAAAATCTTAAAAATTATCAAAACAAAACAAGTGATCCGAACCAATGTTTTAAAACCCAGACCGGATTGGCCGGTCGAACTGGTAGAACTGGGACTCGAGCCTAGTTCCGGTTCGGAAGAACCCCAAAACCTGGATTAGGCTGAAAACCGACCTAGATTGTCAAAACTGTTAGAACCGCCGGTTTAATCGAGAAAACTGGTGACCCGGTACCGGTTTTGGAACGACCCGGCAGTTGGACAATTTCTAATTTTTTTATTTTTATTTTTCTTCTTTTCTTTTCTTTCTTTCTTTCTTTCTTTCTTTCTTATATATATATTTCAAAATTTTAACTAAAAATTCTTATTTCTAGAGTCTCCTCTCATGAGAAAGAGTTTCATTGAAAGCTTTGGGAGATTATGAAAGTCTATTGGTATTTATAGGAAAATATTTTTCAAAAAGAACCTACAAAATTCTATATGGGATTCAATCAAATTATTTGAATTATATTGATTGAAGGGAGAGTTAAATATTTCATTTCTCTCCGAAATTAAATCTAGCATTTAATCAATTTGTTTAGAGGAAATGTTAAAAAAAAATTAATTTCATTAAAACAAGTGATTTTTTCTTATCAATTATGACTTTATTAAATATTATTAATAAATACTATGTAATAATTTTATTTTTATTTAAATATTTATATATTTTTATTTATTTATAATTTATAATTATATTTTTTAATTATATAATATTAATTATAATGATTTAACTATTTTGGCTTGATAATTAAACTAATAATTCGTCCATCCAGTCCCTTTCCAATTCGCTCACCGACTACATTTTCAAAACATTGACCCGAACATCACCATTCCATCTAAATCTGAACACGAGGCAATTCCGACCCTATTAAAGTATACCAAGTCGCTGACGGAAACGTCATTAACATATACCAGGTCGCTGATAGAAAGATCCAGAGTCTATTTCACTTCGCGTTCCAAAAAAAAAAAAAGAGTCAATTTCACTTTTATTTCATAATCTATCGCTATTTTTTTAATTATTAAATTATTAATTTCATATACTTACATCCTTAAAATTTAGAGGAATTGACTAATAAGTCTAATATTTTAAACAATTATTTATGTGTAGGTCCTAATAAGTAAACTTATTATCTAATAGGTTCTATGAGAAAAATTTGTTATAAAAAAAGTCACTAATTGTAAATTTTAGCGACAATTCATAAAAATCATGACAAAAAAAGTCACTAATTATCAATTTTTAACGACATATATAAAAAATTGTCACAAAAAAAATTATTTTTAACGACAATTTCATCAAAACTTATTTTCAATAGAATTTAATGGAAATTAAGTCAAACTATTACAATCTATTGGTAGTTTACCCTATTTTAAACTTGTAATCCATATAATTTCATATTTTTTCTTGTGATCTATTTAGTTCTTTTGCATATGTAATGACTCATTTATTCGCCACATTAGAGTATCATATTTAGAAAAAGTATACTAAAATTTTTTTTTAGTGTCACATTATACTTGTCACGTTCGAGTATCACATTTAGGAAAAGTATATGAAAGATTTTTTAATTTTTTTAGAGTGTCATATCATATCCGCCACGTTGGAGTGTCACATATCACACTTGAAAAAAAAATATTAAAGTGTTTTTAATTTTTTTTAGAGTGTCACATCATACCTTCTACGTTGTCACGTTTAAGAAAAATACACTAAGGAGTTTTTATTTTTTTGAAGTGTCACATCATACCCGCCACGTTGTCACATTTGAAAAAAGTATACTAAGAAGTTTTTATTTTTTTTTTTGGAATAAAAATTTTGGAGTGTCACATCATATCCGCCACGTTGTTGCATTTAAGAAAAGTATACTAAGGAGTTTTATCATACCCGCTACGTTGGAGTGTCACATGTCACGTTTGGAAAAAGTATAGTAAAGAGTTTTTAATTTTTTTAGAGTGTCATATCATACCTGTCACGTTATCACGTTTGAGAAAAATACACCAAGAAAATTTTATTTTTTTTGAAGTGACACATCATAACCGCCACGTTGTCACTAGGAGTGTAAAAATGGTCCGCAGCCCGTGGGCGGCCCGAAGCCTGCCCGCGGCCCAAGCTCGGCCCCAAGCTCAATTCGAGCCCTTGAGCTTGGGCTATCATTTTGAAGCGTAGCCTGTGGCCCAATATATTGTCTCGTTTAAGGCTCACTTAAGGCCTGGCCTGCTCAAGGCCCAGTGTTTTTTTTAGTGGAAAATAATAAAATTTTGGTAGAAAAAAAAAAAAAAAAATTGTCAGACCGGCCCAAGCCCACTTGGCCAACCCACCCAAGGCCCGAATACCCTTGGGCCCAGAGCTGGGCCTAGGCCTAATTTTTTGGCCCGTGGTTCGGTCTGGCCCGGCCCAACCCGAATTTTTGGCGGGATCCTGCGAGGCCCAACATAGGCCGGGCCGGGCTAGATTTACACCCCTAGTTGTCACATTTGGAAAAAATACATTAAAGAGTTTTTATTTTTTTTAGAGTAAAAATTTTAGAGTGTCACATCATAACGCCACGTTATCACATTTAGGAAAAGTACACTAAGGAGTTTTTAATTTTTTTTGGAGTGTCACATTAATACCTGCCATATTGAAATATTACATTAGACTTGTCACATTAATAAAAGGTATAGTTATTTACCAAAACACTATCAAAATAAAAAATAGGACTACACAGAAAGAAACTCTTCATTAATAGGACTTAACAGATCAATAGAAAAAACTTAGAACTAATAGGAGCACTTGTTTATGAGATACGATTTATTTCCCTAAAATTTATGATTTTGGTTCATGTAGTCCAAATTAAAGTTAATTATATAAATAAATAAATAAATAAATCGTTAAAACATAATTTAATGGTAAAAAAATCTTTAAAAAATTTAATCATACAATAAAAAACACCCATCTAATTAGTTATAGTAAGAGCAAATAATAATTGATTATATGATTTAAGTCGTTCAAATTTTAAAGTGATATATTTATCCATCAATTCAAGATTTAACCGTCATTGATCTGGGGTGATTCTATTTACATATCATCAATCCTCTTAATACATATCATTATTTAGTTTACATCAATAATATTTTGAACTTTTGATTTTTCACTTAACACATGTTAGAACAATTCATCTTGAATTCTTTAGTTGGTGGTCTTCGGGTCTTCAAAACTTGGCGATGATCTTGTTTATGTAAAACAAAAATTTGGTGCTTCAAGTCATGTTACTTAGTCGCTTTCCTAAAGACAATATTTGCACCCACTAAAAATGTGTGCAAGGGGTTAGAGTAAATTTGCCTCCAAAATACAATGAAGACTGATCTAAAGATCAAGTCTACCGACTTTTGCACAAACAACAGTAGATCAAAATACTATTGATATAATCAAAAAAACCAAGACATTGATAATCAAATCTGCACAATTTGATTACCAGTAAGAAAAGCAGAAACTTGCTTAAGAAACTCTTGATCAAAAACTCTAAATCAAGAGGGAGGGAGAGAGAGAGAGAGAGAGAGAGAAAGAGAGAGAATTACATGAATACTTTTTGAATTTTTGGATGATTGAAATTGCTAATTTCACAGCCTATTTATAGGCCTTGATGCATCTGATCAAATGGTCATATCCCTTGATCGTATCTGATCAGATATGACTGTTAGATCGACGATCTATGGTGAATAAATGCCTTGACTGATCATACCTGATCACGATCGAGTACCATCTCTTCTGTACGATCGCACGTATCTCCAATTAACAGCTGTGATCAAACCGCTCCAGATCGGACACGCAACTATTCGACTGGTTGGTTAACTCATCGCCCACGAACGCTAAATCACTGCCACGTGGAGCTAACTGTATTCCACATCCACCATGCCACGTTGGATCCACGTCATCACTCCAACTTGTCCGATGCAAATAGGAAAGCGCCCTCATGGCGCCGATGCGTTCGTGCTAAGTGCAAAGTGCCCCATCAAACGCCACACAGTTTACTGCCCACGCTATGTGCGCGCACGTGTGCATGTGTATGTGCATGTGCGGATGGTGTGAAGCACCATCCTTGCGGTGTGAGTGCATGTACACTAGCATCCATCCCACAATTCCATATTCAAAGGAATATTCCATGTAACACTTTATTAAGTGCTCAATGTTTTCCTCTCTTTCCGATGTGAGACAAAGTCCCTAAGCTTATTTCAAGCTTTCCAGAGAAAAACAAAGAAGGTTTTGAAAACACCCAAAAACTAAACAATAAATTTTGAAAACCCATTTTGAAAATTCCCCAACATTCTCTCACCATTTTCAAAATATCAGATGATGATTCTTGGTTCACTTGGTAGTCTTATGCATAGGTGAAGATATCTTATGATTTGAATCATCCATTTAGTGAAGACATCTCAAAGTTAGTCAAGATGGCATAGTAGACTTGTCTTTGAACTAACGATCTTATACAACTAACCGGACATGTCTCACGCACAGTATATGTTATCTCAAGTATTCAAACAAACAGACACGTGGATTGACCTTGTGTCTATATCCTATTTCATGAGCGCTCTAGAGTCAAGCCCATGGACTCATAGGAAGCGACCCACCTCTTACACTCACATAGGTAAGCTTACTAAGAATACCCCTGTAATTTACAGTACCCTAACAACCCAGTTGTAAGCTTATTAAGAGTTTGCTAACTCATCCTCTTCTTTCCACATTACAGGTACTAAGCACTTTAACCTTGTGATGTAAATGAAATAAAACTAAGTGCTTGCAATCACGATATATGGTGTACTTAGGTTCATTGAACTCAAGACTTGATGCTTCTTCAAGCTTTGAGTCGAGTTTCCACCAGAAGTGATTATGTTAAGTGGACTTAAGACTCATCCCCTTTAATGTTTTCCACACCAAATCTCTTGCAAGTCCCTTTGTTAAGGGGTCAGGCAAGTTTTCATTTGACTTTACATAACTAATGGTAATCACACCTTCTGTGATAAACTGCCTTACACAGCTATGTCTCAGTCCTATATGCCTAGACTTTCCATTATAGACATGGCTATAAGCCCGTGATAGAGTTACTTCACTATCACAATATAAAGATATTTGTGGCATAGGTTTTGGCCATATCTTAATCTCTAACAAGAGATTCCTTAGCTACTCTGCCTCTTTGTTACAAGAAGCCAATGCTACAAATTATAACGACATGGTTGAGTCTGTTATGCGTGTTTGCTTCTTAGAACCCCAAGAGATAGCTCATCCTCCAAGAGTAAAAATCCAACCACTCGTGGACGAGTGATAGCATCCATGAATCCTTCTAGTATTGCTAGATAGCCATTATAAATTATTTCATAGTCTATCATTTTCCTCAAGTATCTAAGTATTTGGTTAACAGCATGCCAATGCACACTACTGGGATTACTAATGTATCTACTAAGTTTTCCCACTGCAAATACAATATCAGGTCTAGTGCAAGTCATGACATACATCAGGCTACCTATGACTCTTGAGCATTCTAGCTGATCAACAGCTCTTCTAATATTAGGATAGAATTTCAAATTTGAATCAAAAGGTGTAGACATGTGTGTACAATTATATTGATTAAATTTCTTAAGATTTTTCTCAACATAATGCGACTGGGTAAAAATCAAATTATTGTTCTCTTGTTTGATCTTAATACCCAGAATAATATCAGCCAAGCCCATGTCTTTCATACTAAAGTTAGAAGACAAGAAAATTTTAGTACTTTCAATGACATCATTGTCAGTACCAAAAATAAGCATGTCATCTACATATAGGCATATGATTACACCTCTATTGCCAGTAAACTTACTGTACACACATTTATCAGATTCATGTATCCTAAAACCATTTGACACTATTACTTTGTCAAATTTCTCATGCCACTATTTTGGAGCTTGTTTCAGTCCATATAGTGACTTCATGAGTTTACACACTTTGTGTTCTTTACCCTGTACAACAAATCGTTCCGGTTGTTGTATGTAGATTTCTGCATCTAACTCTCCATTTAGAAAAGCGGTCTTAATATCCATTTGATGGATTTCAAGCTTGTAGATTGAGGTTCAGGCAATCAAAACTTGAATGGTGGCAATTTTGGCTACCGGAGCATATGTATCAAAATAATCGATACCCTCCTTTTAAGTAAAACCCTTAGCAACTAATCTTGCTTTGAACTTGTCAATTATGCCATCAACTTTCATTTTTCTTTTGAAAATCCATTTACAACCAATTGGTTTGGATCCAGGTGGCAAATTAGCAAGTAACCAAGTATTGTTACGAATGATAGAATCCATCTCATTGTTTATTACTTCTTTCTAAAAAGCAACATCTTGAGACTTCATAATCTTCTCAAAGGTTAATGGATTTGAGTCCATATTCAAAGAAATCATTGTTTGCTTACAATAAGCTTTCCTAGTTCCTTCTACAAGGTAAACAATGAAATCAGGGCCAAATGACTTCTCAGTCCTAGCCCTCTTACTTCTCCTTAGCTCAACAAACTGATTAGGTTCATTAGACTCAATGGGTTCATGTTATTCACTTTCCTTTGTAGACATCAAAGGAGTTGATTCATTTCCTTGATTAGAATCCAACTTTGGAATGATTGTGAAACGATTCTCATAAAATACCGCATCACATGATTCAATGATAGTATTTGTTTCCATTAAACCATTGGGCTATTGTAGACACCCCATTTTTGACCGTCCTCAAGACTTGGACGTCATCGTTCGAACTCTCGATGATCATCCATGTTTGTGTTCGTTTTGAGTTCCCGGAGGTCTCGGTTGCGCGCCTTGCCTCAAGATCTCTCGACTTATTTGTTTTGTGCTTGGTTGGACCAAGGACTTGTGATCTTTGCACCTGAGGGCGGGAAATGGCTTGTTGGCTATCCCCACACCCCACCGGCCTTGGCATGTTGCCACCGGCCCTATTTTATTGCTACCGGCCAAAAGTGTTGGCCGGTCGGCAATGTTTTTAGTCGGCCGGCCCTTTGTGTTGGTCGATCGGACTTTTATGCTGGCCGAACCCTGTTCATCTGCTTTATGCAGATATTTAGTGCCAGGTGGCACATACTGTATCCTCCATACACGTGTACGGAGGATTTGCACCTTTGTTTTAGCTTCTTGAGGAGCCTTGAACCTTTTGAACCCTTTGTTTTAGCTTCTCCAAGAAGCTTGAAACTCTTTAGCTTTTCCAAGAAGCTTGAACCTCTTTAGCTTCTTGAAGAAGCTTGAACCCACTTGTTTCTCTATAAGAGAGGGCCTTCCTCTCCTTTAGAGGGGTTCCAAAAATTTGTCTAAAGCTCCAAGATATATATCTCTCTATATCTCACTATTATGAGCTCCAAAGTGCTTGGTTCTTGACCCCTTTACACCACAACTCCTAAGCACACACCTCTACCACTCATCTAAGGTTCTTGGAGGGTCTTGAGAGGGCTCAAAGGTTGGGTTTTGGTCCAGAAATCTACTGGTTTTTGCTGAACTACAATGGTCACTTTTGTGTTTGGGGTTGTTTCCCCTCTCTTAGGCCTTGTTTGGCCTCATTTTTGTGCCTTTTTTGTGAACTTCGGGACCACCTTGTATTGACCTTCTCACCACTGAAATCCAGAGGGATTTCAGTGGTGGGGATGATGTTTTGAGGTCCTAAGAAGGAGAGGGCCATCCCCTCTCCTTATTGTCTTGCTTACTTGCATTTTTGGCCTTACAAAGGAGCCTATACTTGCATGCTTCCTAGCCTTATTTCAGGCCCTTTTCAGTGAGTTTTAGGGCCTGAAAACCTCTGTCCAGAGGTGGTTTTGTCATATTGGGTGTCCATCTTGCATGTGTAGAACAACCCTCTTCATGGCCTATCAAAGAAGCATCTCATTCTTGCATGCATAGACCATGTTTCAGTGAGTTTTTGGGCTTTATTTGGCATGTCATACCTTTGAATTTTGCTGGTTTAGTGGCCTCTTGAATGCTTAATATACTTGTAGTGTAAACCCTATTCACTAGCTTGTATTGCATGTTGTTTTGGCCCTTGATTCTAGCACTTTTTGGCCATGCCTTAACCTGATTTTGTGCATGTTTTGGACTGCCTTAGCTCTGTTTTTGTGCCTCATGGTCGAATGATGCATGCTATGCATGGTTGTAGTTCAATATCCATGCCTAGCCTTGAGTTTTGTAGCCTCTTGCATGCATATACTGAGGTGTTTTCATGTTTTGGGGCCATTATACATCATATTTCAGAGCTTATATGAATGTCATATTCCCATATTTTCCACTCTTTAAATATGTTTGAGAGTCGTGCTTGTATACTTTATTTACCGACCATTGCATGAGCTTCATTTTGGTGCATTCCGAGCCATCATTTTAGGCCATTTTGCTACTGTCTTGGACCTGACTAGGATCTGTTTGGGGCTGGTTTTTTCATTTGAGCATTGCTTTGTATACCTATAGTGAAGTGTGCTTCACTAGTTTCGGTATTTGAGCCTTCTAGCATGCATAACATGAGTGTTTGCATGCTTCAAAGTCATTTTGGAGTCATTTAGTATGCCATTTCAGAGCTGGAATGTATGCCATTGTATGCCATGTTTCATCCTTGCTTCGTTCTTGGAGAGTTGCATTTTGTGCCTTAGGCTTGGGGCCATTGCATTATGCATGTTTACATGAATCTTGGGCCTTGTTCTCATCTCATTTGGCCACTGATTTTGGCATGCTTGAGAGCTACCCATGTTAGTGTAAGTCCATCTCACCATGTTGCATGCTTGTTTCATTTTGCATGTTGTTGCATGCTATACATGTCCACATGTTTAGGCTGCATGCCTATTGCATATTGCATGTTGACATGCTCATGTTGCATTAGATTTGATGCATACTTGAGTTATTTGCATGCTTGCTTGCTTGCCTAGGTTGCATTGCATTGTGTGTGCATCCTTTGCCTCTTGATCAATCATGATAGAGGTTGGGGCCCTTTATGTGTTTTGTGCATTTCATTCCGTATCGAATTGCACATTCGGCTCCTTTGGCCATCATGCATTGAAATGCGTGATTGATGGCCCGAGGGTCGAGAACCATACTCCTTTGAGCTCTTGACATGGTAGAGAGGGTGGTTGTGCAAACGTTGCCTTGAAAATGCATCGCCATGCTCTGTTTGTCCTCTGCTACTGCAAAACAGGTTTCTGCAGGAAGAGTTGGCCGACCGACTACATTCAGTGCCGGTCGGCTATGCATTGTTGGCCGAGAGCACAATTTTTGGTCGATGAGCTGTTTCACTTGGCCGGTGGTCCCATCTCATGGCCGATGGCCTCTCAGCATGTCCTCAAGATGTTTCAAAGGTGTCACAAAGGTTGGCACAGTTTTCAAAAGAGCAGAGCAGTGTAAATAGAGGCAACTATGGCATGGTGATGGATTTCCGAGCAAAGCCGACCGAGCATGCGTGCATCCCTCTTCCCGAGGCTGTTTTACTGCTTTAGTAGATTAATTGATTTGTTAATTAGTTAAGTGGTTTTGTAATTAATTAGCTCGTGAGTTAGTTAATTAGGTGATTTGTATTATTCTTTCAGACCCTCCGAGAGAGGGCACAACTGTTGTAATAAGTGTGCGTGTGTGTGATGCATGTCTTCCAACCCCACGTCTTTCTCCCTTTTATTTACCAGCTTATGATGGTTAGTTTTAGGGCATGTTTCAATTAGCATCTATATGTTCGTATGTTTGTATTCATTCATCTGTATTGCATGCACCGGGCTCGGCGCATCATGCTAACTGCATTGTATTTCAATTCCAAGTTGAATACATGTATCGATTGTTGCATCTCATATGTTATCTTAGAATAGCCGAGCCTATTGTAGTTGCATTTTGCATGTGTTGCATTAGGCATTCTTAGCGTAGTTAGGATCCATGCATGATTTCTAATTAGCTTCTTTCTTTGGCTCGGAGTACTCGGTAATTGTTTATGCTTTAGCATCCTTGCATGTGTGTGAGTGACTGCCATGATAACATACTTACCATGAGACTATTTGCTTATGTGATATAACTGCCTGAATGCCTGTGGGTAAAGGTTGGATTATCTGAATTGGAACAATTCATTGATTGCGAGTTTTAAGCCCACTAGATAGTGGCAAATCACCATATTTTCTAAGCCCACTTGAGGGTGGCAAAATCCGCATTTTAGCCTACTTGCGAGTAGCAAACCGCTTTAAAAAACAAACATGAAATGTTTTGTTCCAATTCAGGCGACCCAGTCTATACTTGTATGCTGTGCGCATCACATAGTAATTCTAGGCTAATAACCGGAATAAGAGCACATAATGTTTTCAAAACTCGATATCATGTTTAGTAGTGGCCGATCTTTGATCGGGCGAGCGGGGGTGCTCATAGCTGACCTTCTCCAATCGTACCCAAGTTCTCGAGCCGAGACAACTTTGGTGATGACGGACAAGTGGCCTTAGGCACGAGTCAGGGTTTCCTAAATTCTCCCAAAATAAAATATTTAGGTGGCGACTCTGTATCTGGCAAAGCAGTCTACGTTTGGCACTTCTTTCTAAAAAATCAGTTTTCCAAAACGATTTGCCAGATTTGGACTCTTTGGTGATTTATCAGTCTTGCATTGCACTTTGCAAGATCAGATTAAGAACCGTGGCATTTGAGTCCGAACTGCAGTGAGCCCAAATGAACAAAACGGGATTCCCTCTCGGGATGTTCGGGGACGTCTACAGTTTCTGGCGACTCTGTTGGGGATTTAGAGAACTTGACTCGAACTCATGATATCTTGTTTTGTTTGTACTTATGTGTTTCTTTGCATTGCATTTGCATTGGTGCGTCTAGGACACCGTGTTTGCCATCTGCTATTCCTGAACGGTTTGTCGGAGGCTCGCTTGGAGAAGCGTGCCATAAGGCTGACCGGTTACGAGCTCTGCCACGATGGGAACACAAACCCCGATTTTTAACGGGGCACCCTTTTTTTGAGCATTCGACCTAGTGCATATCGGAATCCATAGTGACTATTCCAAACTAGGACAAGTTGCTTACCCGATTATAGGTTGTTTCAAACCGCTGCGTGCGTAGTGAAACCCTAGCTCCTGACAAAATAGGACAGGGAAACCCTACCCCAACATAGGGGTGTTTTCGCTCTCACTTGCTTGCTATGTGCTTTTAGAGTGCGTCTCTACAGGAATGCATGTATCAGTTTGCAAGTGTGGGCATCAGGCCTGCGGGCATCAGTATCAGTGTTTGAGAATCAGTTTTACCTGAGGGTATCAGTTTACAGGGCAGAATTTTGGGCAGAATTCTGTAGGGAGCGTAGTCATTCAACTTCACTCATGATGGTTCTGGTGAAATCAGGCTGAGATGCTGTCTGTTTTCTCTTTTGCTAAGTAGTCTTGGAACCATAGCTTCATAAGGGTCTGATATCCCCCGGGTACTCTGGACTTGTGTTGTTATGTGATCGGGGGATGAACCACTTGCTGTCGGTGCTCAGTTTACTCCAGATGTGATGGATGGCACGCACTATTTTGAGCATTTGCGAATGTTGTTTATTCTACTTTCTGACTTGGGTATTGAGTCTGTCTTATTGTATCGAGTCAGTCCTGTTGAGTCTGTCTTGTTGTATCGAGTCTGTCCTGTTGCGTTGGAGTCGGGTGATTCCGGGGGTGTTACCTCGGATGTCACTATTTTGTTTTGTATTTGTCTCTTTGCTTTCTTTTTGAGTCTGTTTCTGCCTTGGAGCCAGTTGTGCCAACAGTTTTGAATGGAATAGCAGTGATTTTTCGCACTCTTGTGTTTGCTTCTGCCGCGTGCCAGTTGTGCCAGAAGTTCTGAATGAGGTGGCGGTATTTGACTAAAAACTTTGTCTTTTCTGTGCCTTGAAATCATTGCATTGACCTAAGTTTTTCAAAACCTTTTGAACGTTGTGGTGAAAACAAAGAGGAAGGAATTCCTCGGGATTTGCAAAATTTGACCAATTGAGAGAAAGAGAGGCATGCTAAGCCCTTTATGATTGAGATCATGCTTGTTAATGTGAGTACTAAGAAGGATCCTGGCTTGATCTAGATTGGTTTCGCATTGTCTTCAGCGCGAGCGACTAGTCGCTTTCTTAAAAAAATTTCAAAAAATGTTTTGCGCCGGCCTGCGAAGACCTGTGTGGAATCGCTCTTGAGATTGTGCAGCCTAGGATCGCTCTCAGCCTCGAGACTCGACCCCTCACTTTCAAACCTTGAACTGGGATTCAGAATGTTCAACGGTCAACCACAACGTAAGGCCTGTGTGGCCAGATCAGAAGCAGCCCTTGAACTAGGGGCAAGAAAGCCAGATCAAGGAAGATCGGATATGATCAAAAGAAGCTTGCAAAGCTGGATCAGAAGTACCCCTCGAACTAGGGGCAAAAAATGTCAGATGTGCTCGAAGAGTCAAAGATAGAGATTGGCAAGAATGCCAAATCCCAGAGGGGGGAAAGAAGAAAGTATTGCTGAAGGACAACTGAGTTCCTATCCATAACACTAGGGGCAAGTTCAGCCCCCATTGGATGGACTCCTACATCATCAGTGAACATCAACCATTCTCCTGGATTCAGATGACTTCAGGATCTCAAAACCATTCAACATGGACAAAGCTAAACTTTTACCCTTGAGAGGCTCGCTGGGCCGAAAACCTGGATGGGCGACCTAGGCAAAAGTTAGAGCAAAAAAAAAAAAAAAAAGAACAAAAAAAAATAAAAATGCAAAGAATGAAAAAAAGAAAAGATGAAAAAGAAAAAAGAAGAAAAGAAATGAAAAGAATCGAAAAGAAAAGAAAAACAAAGCTCGCAAGGTTGAAAACCCAAAAAGGGCGGCCTTGGCAAAAGTTAGAGCGCAAAAGGAGAGGTTAATACCCGAGTGTACCTTACCCCGAACTACGTAAGGCTTGATTCCCATCTTTGGGATACGTAGGCAACTTCATTCTGAAGTCCAGCCGTAAAACACTTCAAATACGACTGTGTCCATGTGATGGTTCTGGTCATCTTTGTCTTCTCTATATCCGAGAGTTCGGCGGTAATGGTCATTGTAAGGATTGGTTGCCATGTGCTGCGGCGCTATTCAACAAGAGGCAACTTTCCGTTGCCATACAGCGCGCTGCGGTGCCATTCAAACAAGGGGCAACTTTCCGTTGCCATGCAGTGCCGTTCCGACAAGGGGCAATTCTCCTTTGGATCTGAGGTTGTGCATCTCAAGAGTAAGTTCTGTGCTCTTTGAGCAGTGGCCGTTTGCAAAAACAGTTTTGAGAATTTTCACTGAGGTTGACTAATTCTCTCAAAAATTATTCCACTTTTCCAAAATTGGACCATTTCTTGGACCCAAAAAAGGAAAATTTTCAGTGCTCATAACCTAACTCGCATGATTTCAAATCAGAAAATCGAACAAGCACGTTAATTTAACTCTCATTTTGGTTAAAATTGTTTTAAGCAGAAGCCAAAAAACAAAAAATGGTCAAAATAATGAACTAGGGGCATACAGTTGAGTTAGGCTTCCTGTCCTTTCCCCGTTGTCAATGCATTTGCCAGAAAGGGCACCATCCTTGCCGGAAAGGGTACCCTATTCGCCAAGAAGGGCACAACTGAAGTTAACAACAAAAGGGCCGAAAAGCTTTCTCATCCTCTAAGCAGCGAGGTATCGAGCCAAGTGTGAAGCGTGAGCTAGAATGGATCAAGATATTCCACTCCCTCATCTGGACAGATCTGATCACGTCCAAACTCCCCGGCAGAGCATCGTCAACCGATGTCAGCTGCAGATTTACTGCACACCCAGTTGTAGCGCAATCCTTCTATGGGAGAAACTCACTATTGTGAACAAGAATAAGAATCTGGTAGAATACCAGGGGCAAGAGCCTGCAATTTCTTGTTTATCCATCAACCACCCAGGGGAGGGATAAAAAATGAGAGATTAAATAATAGAGAGATGTGCGCTGAGAGAAAAGTAAGAAAAGGGCTTTTCAGAAAAATAGAGCCTGAGGGCCGAGTGATGTGAGAATCACAAATGAGAAAGGGTGGGAAACAATACCTAGAGAAACAGGCTCCCTGTGCACGTCTGAGTGTCGTGTCTTTTTGTTTTATCTCGATTCTTGTTTTGAGTCGTTTCGAGTGTTACTCGATGTATTTAGGTTGTTTAGCTTTTGTTTTCCGTTGTTGAGTCGTAGTGCGCTGTGTTCAGTCATAGGCTCAATACCCTAGTCAAGAACTCATCTCTCAATTTCAAAAATAAAATCGTTTTGTGCTCCGAGTGCTGTTCCATTCTCTACATTTGTGCAAAATAGGATCTGTTCTTTCATAAAACTGCAGGGTTCAACCCAGGTCACATGAGAACAGTAAAACCAGGACCTATCTGAAGCTATATAGGTTCCAGACTGCAAAGCAAAAGAAAAGAGGGAAAATGTCGAGTATCTGAGTTTGTTTCAACTTCAGTAAGTTCCGAGATTGCATTCCGTGTTTACCTCTTCAGGTCTTGCTAATGCTCCGAAGTATAAGTGTGCCTCTACCTCAAGCTCAAGATCAAGTCTGCTTCAAGCCAAAATGGCGATCAAAAGTGCTCTCCCTGAGTACCATTCCCTGCCAGAGGCATCTTGGCTGTGTTCGCAATGAGTTCCTAGGAGACCAACTGCGACGGTGGAAGCTAGAGTTCGAATGACTGTTGCCTAGAACGCAAAGGTTCGGGATTTCCGAGACTAAAGTCTGGTTTAAATACCCAGAGGCGTGTCCTCGGCTTGAAATCTGTATGGAAGCCCCATAGGTTGAGATAGCGTGTATGCACCTCAATTCTGGATACTGAACCAACCTAGTCTGTCACCCCGTTGGAGAATAGGGAAAGTTGTGAATATGATCAGGAAGAAAGGCAGCATCCAAGGTATTCTACGTGAAGAATTCTTGTCAGCATTTCAGAGCCTTTATACTGTGAGTTGAAGGTAAGTGTTTGAAGAACACGAGGGGAGATCCCCGTCAGAGTAGAGCGGTTCATCGCCACTCACCCCATGAGGTGCTTTCTAAAGCACCGCTATGCTCGTTTATTGCGTTCCTTAAACATCATGCATTGTATTGCATTGTACCCATCAAGTTTCTTTCTCATTCATACACGATATTGTATGTACGGTTCATTCAAAGAAGTTCCGTTTGAGATCATTTATTTAGTGTATCAATCACACTTCATTCAGTTAGTGTATCAATCACACTTCATTTATTTAGTGTATCAATCACACCTCATTCACCCTTAGTGTATCTATCACACTTTCTTCATTCGCTTAGTGTATCAATCACACTTCATTTATTTAGTGTATCAATCACACTCTTTTCACTTAGTGTATCAATCACACTTCTTTCATTTTCTATATCTATCGCCATATTCTCATTTTCTGTATCTATCACACACATTCTCATTTCGTGTATCTATCATGCACATATTCACTTCATTTACTTTAGTGTATCCATCACACTTCATTTACTTTAGTGTATCCATCACACTTCATTTACTTTAGTGTATCCATCACACTTCATTTCCTTTAGTGTATCAATCACACTCTGTTCACATAGTGCATCTATCACACTTTGTGTTCACTTTTAGTGTATCTATCATACTCTGTTCACATAGTGCATCTATCACACTTTGTGTTCACCTTTAGTGTATCAATCACACTCTGTTCACATAGTGCATCTATCACACTTTGTGTTCACTTTTAGTGTATCTATCATACTCTGTTCACATAGTGCATCTATCACACTTTGTGTTCACCTTTAGTGTATCAATCACACTTTGTTCACTTAGTGCATCTATCACACTTTGTGTTCGCTTTTAGTGTATCAATCACACTCTGTTCACTTAGTGCATCTATCACACTTTGTGTTCGCTTTTAGTGTATCAATCACACTCTGTTCACTTAGTGCATCTATCACACTTCGTGTTCACATTTTCTGTATCTATCACACTCTGTTCACTTAGTGCATCTATCACACTTTGTGTTCGCTTTTAGTGTATCAATCACACTCTGTTCACTTAGTGCATCTATCACACTTTGTGTTCACTTTTAGTGTATCAATCACACTCTGTTCACTTAGTGCATCTATCACACTTTGTGTTCACTTTTAGTGTATCAATCACACTCTGTTCACTTAGTGCATCTATCACACTTTGTGTTCACCTTTAGTGTATCAATCACACTCTCTTCACATAGTGCATCTATCACACTTTGTGTTCACTTTTAGTGTATCAATCACACTCTATTTACTTAGTGCATCTATCACACTTCATGTTCACATTTTCTGTATCTATCACACTCTGTTCACTTAGTGCATCTATCACACTTTGTGTTCGCTTTTAGTGTATCAATCACACTCTGTTCACATTTTCTGTATCTATCACACTCTGTTCACTTAGTGCATCTATCACACTTCGTGTTCACCTTTTGTGCATCCATCACACTTGTTCATTTAGTGCATCTATCACACTTTGTGTATCTATCACACACTCGCTTTGTGTATCCATCACACGTTCACTTTGTGTATCCATCACACGCTCGCTTTGTGTATCTATCACACTATGCTCACTTTGTGTATCTATCATACATGCTTACTCACTCTGTGTATCTATCACACTTCGTTCACTTTTGTGTATCTATCGCACATGTTCGTAAGAATTGCATAATTTTCTTACATCCTTTCTACATGTAATGTAGTTTGGTTTTTATTCGCTTGCTTAAAACTGTTGCATGTTATGCTTCGTTACAGCTTTCTTTGCGTGATCATAAGTTATGCTCGGCTTTGTGCATTGTCTTGCATCTTGCCCCTGCTTCGGGCGCATATCTTTATCTGTAGCTTGTATGCTTTGTCTAAGTCTTCGGCCTTGTCAAAAATGGGTCGTCTCTGGGCTTTGACATTCACTCCCGTCATTTTTATGACTTTCGAGTTCTGTCAAAGAGGGGCAACTGTAGACACCCCATTTTCGACCGTCCTTAAGACTTGGACGTCATCGTTTGAACACTCGATGATCATCCATGTTTGTGTTCGTTTTGAGTTCCCAGAGGTCTCGGTTGCGCGCCTTGCCTCAAGATCTCTCGACTTATTTGTTTTGTGCTTGGTTGGACCAAGGACTTGTGATCTTTGCACTTGAGGGCAGGAAATGGCTTGTTGGCTATCCCCACACCCCACCGGCCTTGGCATGTTGCCACCGGCCCTGTTTTATTGCTACCGGCCAAAAGTGTTGGCCGGTCGGCAATGTTTTTAGTCGGCCGGCCCTTTGTGTTGGTCGATCGGCCTTTTATGCTGGCCGAACCCTGTTCATCTGCTTTATGCAGATATTTAGTGCCAGGTGGCACATACTGTATCCTCCATACACGTGTACGGAGGATTTGCACCTTTGTTTTAGCTTCTTGAGGAAGCTTGAACCTTTTGAACCTTTGTTTTAGCTTCTTGAGGAAGCTTGAACCTTTTAAACCTTTGGTTTAGCTTCTTGAGGAAGCTTGAACCTTTTGAACCCTTTGTTTTAGCTTCTCCAAGAAGCTTGAACCTTTTTAGCTTCTCCAAGAAGCTTGAACCTTCTTGTTTCTCTATAAGAGAGGGCCTTCCTCTCCTTTAGAGGGGTTCCAAAAATTTGTTTAAAGCTCCAAGATATATATCTCTCTATATCTCACTATTTTGAGCTCCAAAGTGCTTGGTTCTTGACCCTTTACACCACAACTCCTAAGCACACACCTCTACCACTCATCTAAGGTTCTTGGAGGGTCTTGAGAGGGCTCAAAGGTTGGGTTTTGGTCCAGAAATCTACTGGTTTTTGCTGAACTACAATGGTCACTTTTGTGTTTGGGGTTGTTTCCCCTCTCTTAGGCCTTGTTTGGCCTCATTTTTGTGCCTTTTTTGTGAACTTCGGGACCACCTTGTATTGACCTTCTCACCACTGAAATGATGTTTTGAGGTCCTAAGAAGGAGAGGGCCATCCCCTCTCCTTATTGTCTTGCTTACTTGCATTTTTGGCCTTACAAAGGAGCCTATACTTGCATGCTTCCTAGCCTTATTTCAGGCCCTTTTCAGTGAGTTTTAGGGCCTGCATAACCTCTGTCCAGAGGTGGTTTTGTCATATTGGGTGTCCATCTTGCATGTGTAGAACAACCCTCTTCATGGCCTATCAAAGAAGCATCTCATTCTTGCATGCATAGACCATGTTTCAGTGAGTTTTTGGGCTTTATTTGGCATGTCATACCTTTGACTTTTGCTGGTTTAGTGGCCTCTTGAATGCTTAATATACTTGTAGTGTAAACCCTATTCACTAGCTTGTATTGCATGTTGTTTTGGCCCTTGATTCTAGCACTTTTTGGCCATGCCTTAACCTGATTTTGTGCATGTTTTGGACTGCCTTAGCTCTGTTTTTGTGCCTCATGGTCGAATGATGCATGCTATGCATGGTTGTAGTTCAATATCTATGCCTAGCCTTGAGTTTTGTAGCCTCTTGCATGCATATACTGAGGTGTTTTCATGTTTTGGGGCCATTATACATCATATTTCAGAGCTTATATGAATGCCATATTCCTATATTTTCCACTCTTTAAATATGTTTGAGAGTCGTGCTTGTATACTTTATTTACCGACCATTGCATGAGCTTCATTTTGGTGCATTCCGAGCCATCATTTTAGGCCATTTTGCTACTGTCTTGGACCTGACTAGGATCTGTTTGGGGCTGGTTTTTCCATTTGAGCATTGCTTTGTATACCTATAGTGAAGTGTGCTTCACTAGTTTCGGTATTTGAGCCTTCTAGCATGCATAACATGAGTGTTTGCATGCTTCAAAGTCATTTTGGAGTCATTTAGTATGCCATTTCAGAGCTGGAATGTATGCCATTGTATGCCATGTTTCATCCTTGCTTCGTTCTTGGAGAGTTGCATTTTGTGCCTTAGGCTTGGGACCATTGCATTGTGCATGTTTACATGAATCTTGGGTCTTGTTCTCATCTCATTTGGCCACTGATTTTGGCATGCTTGAGAGCTACCCATGTTAGTGTAAATCCATCTCACCATGTTGTTGCATGCTTGTTTCATTTTGCATGTTGTTGAATGCTATACGTGTCCACATGTTTAGGTTGCATGCCTATTGCATATTGCATGTTGACATGCTCATGTTGCATTAGATTTGTTGCATACTTGAGTTATTTGCATGCTTGCCTAGGTTGCATTGCATTGTGTGTGCATCATTTGCCTCTTGATCAATCATGATAGAGGTTGGGGCCCTTTATGTGTTTTGTGCATTTCATTCCATATCGAATTGCACATTCAGCTCCTTTGGCCATCATGCATTGAAATGCGTGATTGATGGCCCGAGGGTCGAGAACCATACTTCCTTGAGCTCTTGACATGATAGGGAGGGTGGTTGTGCAAACATTGCCTTGAAAATGCATCGCCATGCTCTGTTTGTCCTCTGCTGCTGCAAAATAGGTTTCTGCAGGAAGAGTTGGCCGACCGACTACATTCAGTGCCGGTCGGCTATGCATTGTTGGCCGAGAGCACAATTTTTGGTCGATGAGCTGTTTCACTTGGCCGGTGGTCCCATCTCATAGCCGATGGCCTCTCAGCATGTCCTCAAGATGTTTCAAAGGTGTCATAAAGGTTGGCACAGTTTTCAAAAGAGTAGAGCAGTGTAAACAGAGGCAACTATGACATGGCGATGGATTTCCGAGCAAAACCGATCGAGGATGCGTGCATCTCTCTTCTCGAGGCTGTTTTACTGCTTTAGTAGATTAATTGATTTGTTAATTAGTTAAGCGGTTTTGTAATTAATTAGCTCGTGAGTTAGTTAATTAGGTGATTTGTATTATTCTTTCGGACCCTCCGAGAGGGGGCACAACTGTTGTAATAAGTGTGCGTGTGTGTGATGCATGTCTTCCAACCCCATGTCTTTCTCCCTTTTATTTACCAGCTTATGATGGTTAGTTTTAGGGCATGTTTCAATTAGCATCTATATATTCGCATGTTTGCATTCATTCATCTGTATTGCATGCACCGGGCTCGGCGCATCATGCTAACTGCATTGTATTTCAATTCCAAGTTGAATATATGTATCGATTGTTGCATCTCATATGCCATCTTAGAATAGCCGAGCCTATTGTAGTTGCATTTTGCATGTGTTGCATTAGGCATTCTTAGCGTAGTTAGGATCCATGCATGATTTCTAATTAGCTTCTTTCTTTGGTTCGGAGTACTCGGTAAGTGTTTATGCTTTAGCATCCTTGCATGTGTGTGAGTGACTGCCATGATAACATGCTTACCATGAGGCTATTTGCTTATGTGATATAACTGCCTGAATGCCTATGGGTGAAGGTTGGATTATCTGAATTGGAACAATTCATTGATTGCGAGTTTTAAGCCCACTAGATAGTGACAAATCACCATGTTTTCTAAGCCCACTTGAGGGTGGCAAAATCCGCATTTTAGCCTACTTGCGAGTAGCAAACCGCTTTAAAAAACAAACATGAAATGTTTTGTTCCAATTCAGGCGACCCAGTCTATACTTGTATGCTGTGCACATCACATAGTAATTCTAGGCTAATAACCGGAATAAGAGCACATAATGTTTTCAAAACTCGATATCATGTTTAGTAGTGGCCGATCTTTGATCGGGCGAGCGGGGGTGCTCATAGCTGACCTTCCCCAATCGTACCCAAGTTCCCGAGCCGAGGCAACTTTGGTGATGACGGATAAGTGGCCTTATGCACGAGTCAGGGTTTCCTAAATTCCCCCAAAATAAAATATTTAGGTGGCGACTCTGTATCTGGCAAAGCAATCAACGTTTGACACTTCTTTCTAAAAAATCAGTTTTCCAAAACGATTTGTCGGATTTGGACTCTTTGGTGATTTATCAGTCTTGCATTGCACTTTGCAAGATCAGATTAAGAACCGTGGCATTTGAGTCCGAACTGTAGTCAGCCCAAATGAACAAAATGGGATTCCCTCCCGGGACGTTCGGGGACGTCTACAGCTATACTACCAGAAACCTATATGCTTTGCTATATATAGCATAGCCAAGGAATATGCATTCAATTCCTTTTTCACCTAATTTCTTTCTTTTAGGTTCAGGCAATCTGACTATTACTCTGTAATCTCATGTTTTCAAGTAACCTAGATTATGTTTCTTGTTTTTCCAAAGTTCATAAGGAGTAACATTTCTTCCCTTAAGAGAAATTTTATTGAGTATGTGACAGGCAGTGAGCAAGGCTTCACCCCAAAAATCAGAACTTAAACTAGAGTAAGAAAGCATAGCATTAATCATTTATGTTAATGTCATATTATTTCTTTTAGCTACTCCATTTGATTGTGGTGTGTAGGGTGCAGACTTCTCATGAATAATACCAATATTTTCACAATATTCTGGAAAATGGTATTCACTGCCTCTATCTAAGTCCTATGCACAAGTTCAAGTAGAGATGTGATTTTATCTACTTTAGGAAATGGAATGCGAGTAATTTTAGATTGCACACAAAATTTGCATTTTTCAAACATATCAATGTCATACTTCAGAATTAAATCTAAATTAACCATATCATGCATTTTCCTAGTATTAACATGACCTAAACAAGCATGCCATAAAGAAAGAGAATCAACAATATAAGCAGAAATAGATATATTATTATTATTGATAACATTAAGTTTGAACATTTCCTGATATATGTAGCCCTTTTCAACAAAAATCTCACCCTTAGACAGGACAAATTTGTCTGACTCAAATACTAACTTGAAATCATGCTTATTACGCAGGCTTCTAGATATAATGTTTTTTCTAACATCAAGTACATGATAAACATCATTAAGACTTAAGAATTTTCCAAATGTAAACTCTAGATTCACCGTCCCTTTGCCTTTGATAGCAGCAGTTGAAGAGTTGCCTATGTAGAGAACTGTTTCATCACTCCCTTGTTCATAAGTAGTGAAATGGCTCTTGTCGTTACAGACGTGCCTTGTTGCTCCTAAGTCAATCCACAAGTCACCAGCATCTTCGAGCATGTTCACCTCGGATACAACAGCCACGAACTTGTTCTTAGCATTTGATGCTTCTGGCTTCTTCTTGTATGATCGACATTCATTTCTGAAGTGCCCTGGCTTGCCACAGTGCCAGCAAGCGTCTTTTGGCTTCTTAGCATCTTTCTCAAGTTGGAGGTCACTATTATGCTTCTTTTTGTTGAACTTCTTACCATCATCCACCACGTGAATCTTGGAAGTCTGAGCTAATTGGTTATCTTTACTTTCAAGAAGTCTTGACTCTTCCTCAACTTGGAGGTGTTGAGCCAATTCTTCTAAAGTTAGATCTTTCTTTTTGTGTTTCAAAGTTTTCTTAAAATCCTTCCAAGAAGATGACAGTTTCTCTATTATAGACGAAACCACAATAGATTCATCTATGCTCATATTCTTTTGTCGAAACTGACTCAGAATATGTTGGATCTCATGGAATTGTTCCATAATGGGCTTTGTATCAATCATAATAAAACGCATAAAATTACTAACAAGAAATTTCTTACTGGTGGTATCCTTGGTGAGGTACTTTGATTGTAATATGTCCTAGAGTTACTTTGCCGTTTCAAGATATTGATACACATCGAACAGAGAGTCTAATAGCGCATTCAGAATGTGTCATCCACAAATGTAGTCATCATTCTCCCATTTGGTTCTGGTACGGATTTGCTCCATAATCTCATCTTCTTGCTCCGCCGGATAGGGGGTAGTCAATACATAGACCACTTTGAGAGTGGTGAGCAAAAAATGCATCTTCTTTTGCCAACGTCGAAAATTTCCTCCATCAAATAGGTCAAGCTTCATGAAATCTTGAGTCATTTTCTGAATAGATATCGCCATATCTAAATATCGTCTTTAGATTGTTGGAACAATTCGTTTTGAATTCTTCAGTTGGTGGTCTTCGAGCCTTCAAAACTTGGCGATGATCATATCTATGTAGAACAGAAATTTGGTACTTGAAGTCGCGTTACTTAGTCGCTTTTCTAAAGACAATATTTGCACCTACCAAAAAGGTGTGCAGGGGGTTACAACAAATTCGCCTCCAGGATACAATGAAGCCTGATCTAAAAATCAAGTCTATTGGCGTCTGCATTGACGACAGTAGATCAGAATACTCTTGATATAATCAAGAAAACCAAGACACTAATAATCAAGTCTGCAAAATTTGATTACCAGTAAGAAAAGCAAAAACTTACTTACGAAACTCTAAATCGAGAGGGAGGGGGGAGAGAGAGAGAGAGAGAGCGAGAATTGCAGGAATACTTTCTCAATTTTTGGATGATTGAAATGGCTGATTTCACAGCCTATTTATAGGCCTTGATGCATCTGATTGAATGGTCATGTCCCTTGATCGCATCTTATAATATTTGACCGTTGGATCAACGATCTATGGTGTAAATCATTTTCACACAGAATAGATGCCTTGACTGATCATACACGATCACGATTGAGTGCCATCTCATCCATACGATCGCGCATATCTCCAATCAACGGCTATAATTGAACCGCTCTAGATCAGACATGCAACCGTTCGATTGATTGGTTGACTCATCGCCAACGGATGCCACATCACTGCCACGTAGAGCTAATTGTATTCCACGTCACCCATGTCACGTTGGATCTACGTCATCACTCCAACTTGTCCGATCTAAATAGGAAAGTGCCCTGATGGTGCCTTGCGTCTGTGCAAAGTTCAAAGTGCACCATCAAACGCCATACTGCCCAAGCTTGCTAGTACAGATGGTACGAAGCACCATCCTTGTGGTGTGAATGCATGTACACTAGCATTCATCCCACAACTTCATGTTTAAAGGAATATTCCATGTAGCACTCTATTAAGTGCTCCATGTTTTTTTCCTTTTCCAATGTGAGACAAAGTCTCAAAGCTTATTTCAAGTTTTCCAAAGAAAAACAATGAAGGTTTTGAAAACACCCAAAAACTAAACAATAAATTTTGAAAACCCATTTTGAAAATTCCCCAACAACACACACCATAATATTGCTTTTTTAGCCTAACCCAAACAGTACAATACACACCATAACACACACAAGATGATATAGACACCATGAAAGTTGAACAGATAATAAGGTCCAAAATACAATTCACGGTAATTTTAAATTCATGTGCCTCTCTCACCCCGATCTGGATTGAATTTATTGAAGCAACGTGAGAGTAAGAGGCGAAAACCAAATGGTGGGCTGAAATTTTATAGCGACGAAGCAATCAGTGTGGTATTCTGCAAAACTTTAAACATAAAAATAGTTTTAGTGTTGTTTATAAATACAGTGTTAAAAACTTTAATATGTTCACAAATTTATATTCAAACTAAACCAAAATGTTCAATTTTTATATGTGAACGTCTAATACTTGTTCAACTATAATAATATGAACAAAATGATTCTGTTCAAATATAAATAATTGAAAATTTTGTAAATGTTCAACTTTGCATCTGCATAGAATGAATAAGACATTGTTATAAAGATGAACAACTATATTTTGTTTCTAATCAATACGAAAAAGATAAATAATAAAGTAATTGGCATTTTTATTGCTGCTTTGTTCCAAATCAATGCCATCCATAGGATGTAAATCTTTAAAATCAATTAATTTCAATATTTTAAAACCCTAAATCTTTAAACAATAATATTTTGAGTTTGAAAAATAATAAAAAAAAGAGATTTGTTCTAGGTGATGGTGTGTACAGTGATATTTGTGTTTTCATATGTGAATTGTTGAAATGAGTATATACACACGGCCTCGTTTGGGAACAGGCTAATTTAGTAATTTTTTGGCTATTTGGCTAAAATATGAGCTAAAAAAATTAGTATGTTTGGGATGACTTTTTGGCTTTTTACGAAAAGATGTGCAAAAAGTAGAGAGAAAAGAGAATCTTTGACTTTTTGGTATGGGTTGTTGGCTTTTTGGCTAATTTAGTAACTTTTTGACTTTTTGACTAAAAAGTTCGGTTGCCAAACGAGGCCTTAGTCATTTTGTTTGAGTATATTATTGTTATATAAATTTAATGGTTAAATGGTATGTATTGAGAGAATTAACAAGCTTGTTTGGTTTTAATTTTCAGGATTCATTTTTCAGAACATTAAAATTTTATATTTTTCATGTTTTTTTTATTGAATTTTATTAATATTCTAAGCAATTTTTAAAATTTTTAGATACACCTAACATAAATATATTTAAAATATAAAATATTTGTGAAAAAAATCTTTAGAAAATCACTAAAAACCAAAAATGCCAAAAAAATAAAAAGAGAATTCATTATATTTTTCGTATTCTTGTGTATTTATTAATTTTTTTTATAAATATTTTACTTTTTAGATACATTTAAATAAGGTGCATTTAAAAAAGTTAAAAAATGCTTAAACTTTTAAAAATATCCACTAAAAACCAAAAAATACGAAAAATAAAAAATTTAATTTTCAAAAAATTAAATTCAAAAAATTAAAACCAAACACATTGGTGTATAAATAGATTTACGTATTGATCTGTAAAATCATCTCTAAATAGATCACATGAAATTTTAGAAATCAAATAAATGAAATTAATAGTTTAAAAATGAAATATGAAAAAACAATAATAAATTAGCAGATAATTAATAGTGAAATAAACTCAAACACAACTCAAACATCAAACAAACTTTTTTTCTTTGAAAGAAAATGGACAATTTCTGAACAATTAATTAAAGATTTGTATTTTTGTCTAGTTGGCCATCTTAACTTGAAAAAGTATTTGGGTTTGGTGGGATCATTTTGGTCTGAACTTAGTTTTTAGAATTTATTAAAGTAGAATATTTTTGTAAAAAATAAGATAATCGAATATGTATAATTATATGTTTAAATTATATTTATATTATAAAAAATCGATGTCTATTTTTAAAATTATATTTGTCGTTTATTTTTTTAAAAATAAATGTAATTCAAACATATATCTATCGATATCTGATCATATAATTTTTTATATAAATATTTTACCTAATGAGTTTTAAAAAAATAAAATAAATAAACGATTCAAATTACCAAAATCAATCCCAAAACAAAACTATGAAACCTAAACATCCTCTCAAATGGGATAACAAATTACAGAGAATCCAAACCCAGTGATTAAATTGTCCTACATTCTGGTATGAGTATTACAGGTGGGGCAGGCGCTGTGTGGAAAAGTAAACAAGTAATTAATATCCAACCATCAAAAAACAAAAACCACATAATTCCCCACTTTAAAAAAGTCTTTCAAGTCCACCCCAAACAGACCACAGTCCCACCCACTAATCATCATCAAAACCGAGGACATATACACCACAAAGATTCCGTGACCTCCGGTGGTGGTTCCTGGTGGCGACTGGTGGTGCGCAACCACCGACTCTTCCATTTCCTCCTCCTCCTCCACCCCCAAACCCACATAACAGATTTCAGTGAGTAGTAGCAGTTCTTTAGTATTTTTTTTTTCTCTCTCTACAAACTTTTGGCCTTTGCCATGGATGGTAACAATAAGCCACAGAAGAAGATGAAATGGTTTGTTCCCCTAATTTTCTCTCTCCTGACATCCACACTTCTCATAATCCTCTCTCTCTTCACCTCCTCCTCCTACCCATTTCGGCGCAACCCAATCAAGGCTCCACAAACCCCATTGTTTGTCGAATCAAAGCTTCACATATCTCCCACACTGACCAATCCTATCCCCAGACTTGCTTATCTGATTTCTGGGTCTAAAGGCGATGGAGAGAGCTTGAAGAGGACTCTCAAAGCCCTTTACCATCCTCTTAACCAGTACGTTGTTCACCTAGACCTCGAGGCCTCGCCGGAGGAGAGGTTGGAGCTGGTGGACTTTGTCAACAATGAAGGCTTGTTTCAGAGAGTTGGGAATGTGAGAGTGGTGGTCAGATCCAATTTGATCACCTACAGGGGACCCACCATGGTCAGCAATACGCTCCACGCTGCCGCCATTTTGTTGAAGGAAGGCGGAGAGTGGGATTGGTTCATCAATTTGAGTGCCTCTGATTATCCATTGGTAACCCAAGATGGTATGATTTTGATATTTTGATCAATCTCTTCATTTTTGTTTTGAAATCAATTATTGGGTTTTTCTTTTTTTTAGCATTTGATTAGTTTTAGTATTTTTCAACAGGTTGCTAAATTTGTAGTATGTGTGTATTGATTTGGTTAGTTGATTTTTGTTTATATGCTTTCTTGGGATTCTTGGTTTTCCTGATGACAAACTGGGAAGGGTTATTATTGAATTTGTTGTTTTTTTGGGGATTCAATTGATGGCTATTAATGTGCTCCATGACAATTTTGTTAACTAGTGTCTGTTCCTGTGAATGGCTAATCATTTTCCCTTGTTAATAAGCTTCGAATTGTTGTTCATTCTTTATAAAAGTATGTATAGTTAAGAATTTACAACTATTTTATGCTTTGTTTATCAATGCCCTAAAAAACCTCTTCAAGTTTAAGTAATTTGACTTCGCCTTGACCATTTTGATTTCAACTGATGTATCTAAAGTCTGAACCTGAATTGTTTCTAATTCACTAACCAGATTTTCAGTTTTCTCATTTTTTTTCTTTTGCTGAAATTGGAAATGAAGTGAGGTAAATGCTGCATATTTACTTTTGTCTCTTTGCTTATATTAGAAAAGAAAATATATTAATGGGTATTAAAGCTGAAGAAGTCAACTTCATGACCACTTTATTGGTTATTAATTGCCTGCCTATGGTTCTAAGAAATTCAAATAATGTTTCTAAACTATAACCCGGAACAAACCAGATTTTCAGTCCTTCTCATTGTTTCTTTTTGCTAAAATTGAAAATGAAGAGATTAAAATTCTTCATGTTTACTTTTTGATAGCTTTGTTTTGTGCTTTTTCAATTTTCTCAACAGATATGCTTCATACCTTGTCAACTATACCGAGAGACCTTAATTTCCTTGAGCATACTAGCGACATTGGCTGGAAGGAGTATGTGGTTCATCTACTTCTCTTAATTAAAATCATTTGCAAAATTTCGTATCATAAACTGTTTAATGCTTTATTTTTTAGCTTCCTATTTTCTCACAAAGTTCATCTTATTGTTAGATTTCAGAGAGCCAAGCCAGTTATAATAGATCCGGGTCTGTACAGCTTGCAGAAATCAGATGTATTTTGGGTCTCGGAAAAACGGAGTATACCTACTGCGTATAAGCTTTTCACAGGTAAGCAATTAATCAACTTCTGTTTTGGCTGTAATTATTGTTCTTTCTAATTAGTTTGACTCGTATTCATTGCATGGTCGTCCCTTTGAATAAATGCAAAAAACTATCTTTTAAAAATAATCTTTTTCTGTAATTAAAGCAGCTGAATGCCTACCGTACTTGCTAAAGGAAATAGAATATCTGGGTCAGGATTATGCCCGGAAAAACTAGTCCAAAGTAAATCGCTATGAAATTTAGTAACAATCTGCATTACAGGGAATTGTAGTTTATTTAGGAGTAGTACCGATAGAAGATAAGTTGAGAGAGAATAGATTGAGATAGTTTGCACATTTACAACGGAGACCAACAAAGACAGTAGTGAAGAGATGCGATACAGTGACGATAGATGGTAGTGTTAGGGGAAGGGATAGACCTAGATTGACGTAGACTACTATAGTAAATAAAGATATGAATTTTCTTAATTTGACTGACGACATGGTCTTGGATAGAGTCGAGTGGAGAAGAAAGATTCATGTAGCCGACCCCATTTAATGGGACTTAAGGTTTGGTTGGGTTTGGTTAGAGTATGCATGGTGTTTTGTAATTTAAAGCATTAAACTCTAGAATTGTACTGGGATTACTTTGTTTCTGCCTTTAGCAGGCTATTGACTCCTAGTTAAAATTCCTTTGGCCATGGCATCTTTGAAAACATGATATTTCTTTTTCCAAGGCATCATGATGCGATGCGGTGCGGAAGGTGTACGCACCAATTTTGGCCAGGATATTTTATTTACAATTTCATAATTTTATCTTTAATATTTTAATTACTTCAGTAACTTTTTTATTTGTTTTAAAGTCTACTTTAATTAAATATTTTATTAAATTTGGTTTCTTTATTTTGTTAGGATTTAGTTTATTATTTTGATTAGAGTTTTTAGCTTATAAATATTAGGAATTGTTTTGTATTATTCAGTTTTAGATTAATAAATATTGAGTGTTAGGCTAGGAAGCATAGATACGGATACGAGATACAGATACGATACGTTACGATATAGATACGGCGATATGACAAAATTTTAAAAAATAGGATACGGGTACGGCTATGATACATTTGTAAAAAATATATATTTTTAAAATTATTAATAGTGAATTACACATAAACTAAAGAATGTTGAGAAATCACAATGTAATTTTATAATACAAAATACTAACCTTTAAGAATTAGCTATTAATTTAAGTTAGTAGCTTGTTTACTTTTTAAATTTTCAATAGGCCTTATAAATATTTCATTTCAATATCAAGTCTAATATGTTTATATTATAATAATAGAACAATTCACAACTTATCACTGTGCTTTTTCCTTTGGCACTAGTAAAAAATGTTATATTCAAGTTTACTTACTTATTTATTTAATATTGTTATATTCTACTATTAATCCTTACTTTCTATGTAGTTATAAGGGACATGCATGAAACAATTAGGATACATCAATTTGACAAATTCTATTATTTAACTCACTATGTTCTTCTTATCAGAAAACTAAATAAAGTATTAGAAAAATATTCTTATATTTATCCTTACAGTTATATTATATTAGAATACTATGCAAGAAATGTTACAATTTTAATTTTGTAAAACAAGTAATACGTGACTTGGAGGATTCGATACTTCAAAATTAAGTATCCGATACTCCAAATTAATTAAGAAGTATCTGATACTTTTAATAAGTATCCGATACAGATCCGCGAGTATCCAAGGAGTATTGGTATCTGATATGGATATGTCACCCTATTTGAACTCTCCGTGCTTCATACATGTTAGGCTGGGTCCTTTGAGTTTATGGGCATGGCCCTTTTGCTCTTCTTTTCTTTTTCTTTCTCCCTACAGTCTTCTATATCAATCAGTTTCGGACAATTCAACTCTACTCTCTTTCTCTCTCAATAATTTAAGTTTTTTTTTTTTTTTTGGTGGCAAACAGCATCGTTTTGTGAAGAAAGCTAGCTCTTGAGAGCTCATTTTAATTGATTTCTCGTTGCTTGAACTAAAAGTTCTGTTCGCATTTCCTGACATTATTTATCAAAGCTACTTGTGAAAACAGATGAAGTAACTACCACAAACAAAACCTGGGTTCCTTTTGATGTAAAACAACTGATTAGGCATCTGAGCTGTTAAGTGCTCCCACGACAACTTACAACTTTTTGATAGCTGGCGTTTAGTATGTTAAACTTTCGTATCCAATCCATAGAAGAGAAGGAACTACCTTCCTTGCTAATCAGCTGAGTTCTATAACAATTGACTTGGCAGATTTACCCAGATATACGTATTTATAGTGCTATTTATGGATATTTTAGGCTAATTCTTTTAATGCTGACAAAGGCATGTGGAACCAAATGATTAATCATTATATTGCATTCCTCTGTTTACTAGTGGAAGCTGCATGGAGTCTGAAAACAGAATTTCATATCTAAAAATATAGGCATGAAGAAACATATCTTGCTATTTCTCTGTTTATTCATTCGCATCTAGATGCAATTGGTATTCCATTGTTCGTAGCCTTGGGTGCCAAATCTTCTTTGAAAATGGTTTCAAAAATATGGTCTTGCTAATTCTTTTATAAAAAAATTGTGTATCACCTACCTAAATCTGCTGATAGCCTAATGCCTCAAACTGCTGATCTGCTTGTATAAAGAAATTAAGTCAATGCTGAATAAGATAAAAAAGTATAATTGCTAAGCCTTATTCTTTTGTTATTATCTTTTATTTTTCCCCATCTTCAGCTTGAAAACTAGTACAAGTGACATGAGTAGATGAACTGTAAGTATACCTAGCACATCAAATTTATTAGTGCCTATATGATGAATGATAGGTAGGTATTGTAACTACTGAAAAAAAAGAAGTTGGGCAGCACATCTAAGCAGGCTCAAAATGTTGTCATGTTTTTATTTTTTTATATTTATTTTTTATATAAATTTTTATTATTTTAAATAGAGAAGCCAGGATTCTCTAAAAGATGACGAACCTATAAATGAATTACCTGTCCCTAGGAGTCCATATCATCATGGAGCAACAGCTGTGCTGGTTCTGATTTATTTACTGGGAGACTGTTGCGGTTCTTACTAAAAACACAGTTATAATTTGATTGGCTGGGTAGACTTGAACTGAAAGACAGGACTTGGAGTAGACTGAGTTGTGAATGATTGTCGTTAGGTTCAAGTCAATTCCCTAGTGCATTATGCTCAAAACTTTTTAGTCTTCCTTTAGATTCAAGTTGGCCATTCATTTGAAAGGATGCAGAAACTTGTAATTTTTTAACTTTGATTTGAACTTATGATCATTAAAAAAAAAAAAAAAAATCTAAATACAGACACTGCATTGATTTCTTCAGGTTCTGCTTGGATGATGCTCTCTCGCCCATTTATGGAGTTCTGTCTATGGGGTTGGGACAACCTCCCCAGGATAGTCCTGATGTATTACGCCAACTTTCTCTCTTCTCCTGAAGGATATTTCCACACAGTTATTTGCAACGCTGAAGAATTTCAAAACACCACTGTGAACCATGACCTCCATTTCATATCGTGGGACAACCCTCCCAAACAGCACCCACATTTCCTCACTGATGCTGACTTTCAGAGAATGGTCGATAGCAACGCCCCCTTTGCCCGAAAGTTCGGCAGAAATGAAGCAGTCCTCGACAAGATTGATTCTGAGCTTTTAGGCCGTGTTGCTGATGGGTTTGTGCCAGGTAGTTGGTTTGGTAACGGTGGCACAAACATAACCGCCCCAAATCACTTCATTGCAAATATAACTGAACTGAGACCGGGTCCTGGGGCTGAAAGGCTTGGTAAACTCATTACCAGTTTATTATCTGACAAGGATTTTGATGCAAAGCATTGCATCTAAAACCCAAGATGCGGTGATTGACTGCCTTGAAAGGCTCATATCGTCTAGTGAATAATCGATGAACTGATTACTGTTCCTCTGTTCAATCAATAATAGAGGATTGCTTATCAGACTACTATGGAGGCCCCAGCCCCAGTAACTAAGGTAGATGAGAGATATATACTTGTTGCGATATCTATGTTGGTGATATATACTTGTTGGGATATATTTGTTTCTTTCCATGGTGATGTAGATCAGTAGTGATGGTGCAATTAGGACTGTGCAAAAAGCCGTCCAATCTGCCCAAGAGGCTTAGCACGTTCGATCTGCTTCAATCCGCATCAAACTTTGTGGTTTAATAGGGTTGGTGTGTAGTGAGGATTCAAGCCTTTCTATGGAGCAGGTCGGTTTATATGCGGTTCAAAACTGTATCACGCAATTCAATGTATTGGTTGGGTCATGCAAAGGGAATATAGTATTACATTGTCATGCTTTATCAATTTGTTGATTGCACTGTTTATGGCGTGAATAGTACCGAGAGCAGTTGATAAAATCATCTCTTGGTTGTGTTTTCAATTTTTGGTAAAACACTGAAAATTTATTTGGCAAATTGTTTTCGAAAATTGTTTCAGGATAAATTTTTTGGTAACAACCCAGTTTTGGGAAAGTATCAAAATGCTGTTTTTGAATTTTTAAAAATTATGAAAATTGTGTTTTCAAATTTTTCTTTGTACATGTTTAAAAAAAAAAAAACCCCGAAATGTATAGACATGAAAATGAAGACTTTTCAAACTATTTTTATGATTATTATACGTTCTTATGCTATATTCTTCTCTTACATTGTGTTTGAATTTTAAATTTGTGAAATAACTTGTGAAAGGAAAAATAAAAAATAAAAGAAAAGTAAATAACTTGGATTTTTTTTTTTTTTTTTTTCTCACTGTTTTCTCTACAAATTCCTCAGCAAATTCAAGATCAATAGATAAGTTCCCAAAAAATTTTAAAAAATAAAATAAAATAAGAAATGAGGAGAGGGTACACTTTCTATGTAATTGAGATATATTGTATGAAGTAATCATTGAGACCCTCATTCTCACAAGATTTTCACAAATTTGGATCACTCGTGATGTGGACTCATATATGCATGAGTGGACCTCACATATACATGGAAGGTCAGGATCACTTTGAAGGTGTAGCGTCACTCCCAAAGGATCCCAAACATTTCCCATATTGCATGAGAGGGTACACTCTCTATGAAATGAAATTATCTTCATGGCATTTGACTGTATGTTTAACCCAAGAAATGTAGTTGGGAATTAATGCCAAAAGCAAAGCACTACGCCACAGCATGTGCATAATACAGATAGTTGGATCCAGAAAGAAAATGACTTCCTTTTATGTGTCTAGGAGGAAAGTCATTGCCAACATCATGATCTACAATCCTCTGCATTTCAAAAGCATCCTTAAAAGATGCACTTTTCATTTCATGGTGCTAAATTCTCTCTCTCTCTCTCTCTCTCTCTCTCTCTCTCTCTCTCTCTCATCAAATCTTTTTGAAAAATTTCAATTTATCCTAAAAACTTGTATAAAAACCATTTTTTATGAAAAAAAAAACTATATCATTACTCTTTTTAAAATTTGAATAAAAATATGAACATTAGGGCACATTTTTTACTTTTTTTTTTTTAATTTAAATTTTATGAAAATTTGATGAAGGATTGAAGATGCTTAATTCTTGAATTTTTTGATTGACCTTGTTAGCAAATGTTGGGAAAAACAAATTGACCCAGTTGAGATGCATTGTCAGATGTCCAAGAAACAATCAATTGCAATGCTTAACAACAAAGGATTTCTACAGTGAACATCTATGAAGCCCACAGGTCAAGATTATTATGGCTGTGTTTGAAGTAGGAACTAATTAATTTTTGACTAATGTTATATAAATTAATAAATTCTATAAATTTCTCTAACTTATAGATGTGACACTTATTATAAATTGGGTTTGTTTTATCTCAAAATTTTATTATTATATGACATATCAATTAGTAAGATTTGTTAGTTCCTAAAATATTTTTCTTAATTTTTTTAAAATAGAAACTTTAAAGTTGTGTTTGAATCATAGATTTGGGTAGAGATTTAGAAAGGAGAAAAAAAAAAGTAAGGGAAATACGAATGAAATATAAACTAATTTTTTTTTCTCTATTTTCTTTTCATTTTCCAAATCCATATCTAAATTCATGATCTAAACATAGTATAAAACTTTGCACGACCTTTAAATAGGGTTTTTAACACCATTCTTTCTTGCTTTTACTATCATAGCCCTGAATTTTGAGACCATGTTTGTTGAGCTCCATGAGTGAAGGTATTAGATTAATAATTCGGTGAACCTCACATAAATGACGTTCAGTTGGCAAAATTGACATATGACTAAAAGTTTCATGGGGGTATGAATCCCCACATGGTGGTATTATCATTCCTATTGAAGGTTGGGATTGCTAATCCATTTTTGTGGAATTGGAGGTGCAAAAGATTATTTTGTCCTCTGCTTTACAAAAATAACAATCACTTTTTACATAATGAGAACTTTTATGCAATTCATAGATTTAATCCCAACCAATTAATACTACCACAAACAAACACAATTTATCTAACATTTCCAACCTAATACCACAACACTAGTAATTTCATCACTCACTCTCACTGTAATGGATGGTGTTCTAATAGCAAACGAGGTTGTTGGCTGGTGGAAAAGATTGAAGAAGAAAGGTTTGATTCTTAAGCTTGACTTCAAAAAAGCTTATGATTCAGTTAATTAGAATTTTTTGCTTGATATGCTTACCAAGTTTGGTTTTGGACCTAAATGGGTGAGCTGGATGAAGTCTTGCATCTCCACAGCCAGAATTTATGTGCTTGTGAATGGATCCCCATCATCAGAGTTTTGTCCTGAGAAAGGATTAAGGCAAGGTGATCTGCTCACCCCTTTCCTTATTAACATAGTGGCTGAAAGCTTAAACATTTTGCTTGAAACAGCAAGAAACCTGGGGTTGATTAAAGCTGTTACTTTTGGGTCTAATGGGCTGAAACTTTCTCACCTTCAATTTGCTGATGACACAATTGTGTTCTGTGAAGCTGGGTGGAGCTGGTGACTGTTAAGAGAATCCTAAGGTGTTTCGAAGTAATGTCAGGATTAAAGATCAATTATCACAAAAAGCGTGATATGTGGAGTAGGTGTTTGAGCCGCAATTGCTACTGATTTTGCTGCAAAATTAAATTGCCTTACTCAATGTCTGCCAATTAAATATCTTGGTTTACCACTTGGTGCTAATCCTAAGAGGGTGCACACTTGGAAATCTGAGCTTGAGAAGTTTAAGTGTAAACTTGCAACATGGAAGACAAGACTGCTCTCCTTTGTTGGAAGACTCACTTTGATAAAGTCAGTTCTCTCGTGCCTTCCAGTTTACTACTTGTCGATCTTTATGATGCCGGTAGGGGTTGCAACGGAAATCGATAAAATGCAAGCTGCATTCTTTTGGGGAGGGTCAGATTTAAAACGTAAAATTCATATGATAAGTTGGAAGGAGGTCTCTAAGAGTAAGGAAAGGAGGTTTGGGTCTGTTATCAGAATCTTATGATTTGATTCGTAATTTTTGCAAAATCGATACAAATCTATAGGTGAATCTATTTTGGAAGTAAATCTCTAGTGAATCGCACGATTCATAAGCGATTCACAATTCAATTCACTTTTTACGATTCATGCAATTCTTAAAACTATCGTGTACGACATATTTTTAACTCTTTTTTTCTCCATCTTTTAGAAAAAATGACATAATACAACTTTTAATAGCATTTAAAGCCAAAATAACTAATATATATACATGATTTGTTGTTATTTTAGTGATCATGAAGTTTTTAATAGGATCCAATCAGATTCAATCAGACTAATCACGTTTTTAATCTTTCTTCTCATTTTTTTTTTCTTTTAAAAAATCACAATATATCTTCTAAAATGTTTAAAATTAAAGTAACTTACACCATAAATTATCTATTGCTATTTTATTAAATTAAATATAGTTGAATATTACATGGGTGAAGTCAGTTAGGCATTTTAAAATGTTTTATGCTTTAAAAGAAAAGATCCTAAATAATTCTTTCTTGTTATTTGGTCATTGTTACTTGAAAAAGTGTGTATGCTTATTATCCAAATATCAATATCGTTGTCAAATTATTGTTACTTTAGAAATTGAGAGTTTGTCTTTGTTTACTATCTTTTATTAAGAATGGTTCATAAGAAATATCTAAAAGAGAAATTTCCTAGATTGTTTAGCTTATCGACAGAAAAAGAGGGTACTCTCAGGTTGTTTGTTGATAAAAAGGTTAGCTATGGGAATTGGAATTTTGATTTCAGAAGAGCTCTTTTTGTTTGGAAAATTGAGGAGGTTGATAGGTTATGTGAATTGTTAACCTCATGTCAGGCTCTGAGGGAAGGTTTTGTTGATAGGCTAAAATGGAAAGCCTCAAATTCTGGCATATTCAGTGTTAAATCATCCTTTTTTATGGTGTGAATCTGCATTTGGCCCAAAGTGCAGAGTTCCAAGGTTATGATAGAATAATGTTGCTCCTCCTAAAGCTCAGTTCTTGGCATGGCTTACTTGGAAGGGTAGGGTGAAGACTTCAGATTTTTTTGCGAAGGGTTGAAGTTTTGGACAGAAATGCAACTTTCAGCTGCTTGTTCTGCAAAGATGAGCTTGAAACTTTGAATCATGGTTTTTTATTGTGTCCGTTTGCGTGGAAGGTCTGGTCGAGCATGATCAATTGGTGGGGACTTCAGTGGGTAATTCCTAGTTCTGTCACTACCTTGCTGGTGTGGTGGTTGCAAATCAAATTCAAAAGGTTGGAAAGTCAAGTTTGGAAAGCCATTCCTGTTGCTGTGCTGTGGTTGGTATGGAAGTACAGAAATGATTGACTCTTCAATGGAAAAAAACCAAATCTGGTTGAGGTATGTGAGTTGATATAAGTAAGGGTTGCGATTTGGATGAAGACTTCTACAATAGGATCGCATTATTCAGTGAATGACTTTATATATAATCTAGATCAAGTAAGATATTGCGCCAGGGGTAAGTAATATCATGATTTGGTAATGGTGGATCTTGAACTGGAACTTGGATGCTGCTGGTTTATTTTTGCATTTGTTGTTATGCTCATGTTTGGGTAGAGCTGTTGATAACAGAGGGAGCTGCTATGTTCAAGTTTGTTTGTTGCTGCTGTTTTGTTCTGTTTTTTATTTTGTTTTATTTTTTTCTGTTTGGGTTGTCCTCTTGTCAACCTGTTTTTGCTTTGTTGGAAGTGCTTGCACATGACTTTTGTGAGCCTCTATTGTGCCAAACTAGTTGGGATAAGTTTGGTTTTGCCACGATGCATTTATTTCGCACTTCCTCTCTTTCCTTTATTGATGTAATATTTTGATCTCAATAATAAAAGGCTGCTTTCTTTTGCTGATCAGAAAAATTCTCACCGTATTCATGATTACATCTAACCTAATGAGGCAAGGAAGGGGTTGCATTTCTCAGCTGTATGAATTCAATTCATAATTCGTATAAATCTTTCATATATGTTAAAGAATGAACAATGACATTCAGATGTATAAATAAAGAAGAAAAGTGGTACTCTACAAATATGAAAATGACTTCTAAATAAATTTACTCAACAAGATACATCATGTTAAATAAAGAATCAAGCAGTTCACATATCTCTTTTGACAGTGTATGAGAAAGATCACCTGCAAGAAACTCTTCAATAACACCATTCACCTCTATAACACTGCAACCAGGTTTCTTCTTCATTCTCGTCTCTGCAATAAATCTTCTGACTCTCCTTGCCTCCATTTCCCAGCCCGCTTCCCTGTAGATATTGTACGATAGCACATGCGTTCCACAATCCGATACTCCCATACTAGCCAACTTTTTCCAAACTCTGTTTCCAATTTCAACATTTCCATACACTCTACAAGCACCCAATAGAGCTCCCCACACATTTGCATCTGCTCGTTCTATACCACCCATTTCCTCCTCTATAAACTTCTCGGCTTCCTTCAACATACCTGCTCTAGCCAAAAGGTCAACTACACATGCATAATGCTCAACCTTGGGTTTGACCCCATAGAATGTACCCATTTGTTCAAACAATTTAAGACCATCCTCAACCAACCTTGCGTGCGTGCAAGCAGTGAGAAGAGCAACAAATGTGGTCTCTGTGGGTCGGGTCCCATCAATTGTCATTTTATCGAATAGATTAAGTAATTTTCTAGCATCTCCATTCATTGCAGCCCCGGAAATGATGGCATTCCATGCTCCAGCATCCTTATTAGGAATATCCTTGAACACTGATAACGCTGACTCCAAACAACCACATTTTGAATACATGTCAACCAACGCAGTGGCTAGTATTGGGTTGGATTCAAGATTGTATCGCTTAGCATAGGAGTGGATCCACAATCCTTGTGCAAGAGCACCAAGGTGAGCACAAGCGGTCAGAACACTCACCAACACCGACTCATTTGGCTCCGTGCCCACTTCTTGCATCCATCTAAACAAACTAAGCACCTTTCTGAATTCATTAACCCGTGAGTAAGCTGCCATCATTGCACTCCAAGAGATCACATTTCTCTCGGGCATTACATCAAACAACGCTCGTGCCTTCTCAACATCCCCCATCTTCCCATACCCATCAATCATTGCGGTCCACAATACAACATCTCTTTCAGGAATTTTATCAAACAACATCCGTGCACTTTCCATTTCAAGATTTAAAGAATAAAATTCAATAAGCGAGGTAACAACAAAAGGGTCATGTGACAATCCAAATTTCACAACATGCCCATGAACTACACAACCAATTGGCTTTGAATAATTAGGTAAAAGACTCGAACAAGCTTTGATCAAAGGCGGAAAAGTGTAGTTATTGGCGGGAAGGCCATAATTTAACATGTCAAGATAGCACAAGATGGCGGGAATTGGGAAACGAGCTTGAAGATAGCCTCTAATCATGGTGTTGTAGATGAAGGTGTTTCTATAGAAAAGGTTTTGAAAAATTAAGCAGGCGTAGGAGAAGAAGGCGGCGTTGGTGGAGGTGGAGGTGGCGGCGAAGGAGAGAAGAGGTCCGATGGCGATTGGGTTTTCGGGGAGGCGGGATTTGAGGAGGTGGGCATGGATTTGCTTGAGGTGGTTTAGAGTTTTGCATTTGTGTGAGAGAGATGTAAGGGTGTTGGTTGTGTAGGACTTAACGGTTTTTTGAATCATTTGAAGAAAAAAGGTTAAGATGGCGGGACATTTCCAGGGGACCAGAGAGAACCTATACAGGTGAGGATGGTTAGAGAATCTATCACTGACTTTCCAAACAATTCTCTAAAGTAAATAAATAAGAGTAAATTACAAATATACCCCTGAAATTTACTTAAAATAAAAATTATTCTTTATGGTTTGAAAAATCACAAATACATTCTTGTCAGAATTTTTTATTTAATAGAATTAATTGAAAAAGTGAAATTCTTAACTGTTCACCTATGCAATAATAAAATTATCTGAATTATTAATTGAAATGAAATTTTAACATTATTTACAATTGTTAATTAACTTGATAATTTATTAATAAAATGACTTATTATGAAATTAGAAATCTTAGGGGGCATAATATAATTTCTAAAATCACAGGGAGTAATTTGTAATTTAAGTAAACCTCATACAGTGTGTTTGTAATTTACCCAAAAAATAAATTCAAAAGTATAGAGAGAAAAGAAAGATGACTGAGAGGAGCTGGGTTTGGAAAAGACAAAATTGTATATTTGTTTGGACAGATTGGATAAGGGAATGATTGGACTGTTAATTTTAGGAGTCTCGACTATTTAGTTAGAAATGATACGTTTTTCATATTTGTTTAGGGATTAAAAGTCTGGATGATTATTTTTAAAATTACTTTTTATTTTTTTCATAAAACTAATTTTTTATTTTTTTAAAAAATTAGTTTTTGAAAATTAAACCAAACATGCCCTAAATATTCGGAGGGCAAAATTATCTTTTTAATAGTTAATCCAAAGGAGGGCTTGTCCACTATTCTCCTAGGACAAGATAGTTCCACATATGGGAGACTAATAGTCCAGTTGGACTATTAGTCCAACTTACAATTTTTTAACCAAATAACGGATTACTCGATATGGTGGATATAGAGTCCAAGTTCCCTTCTAATCTTTCCAAACAAACACCCTCTAAGAATATGAGAACTCACTGAATAGTTTGGATTGATTTGTGGCAATGTTACAAAGGCATGAAATGTTTTTTGGTAAATTAGGTATTAAGGGATAATTCTTTGCTTAGATCAGCAAATTTTATGAGTTCAACTCATGGTTGACTCACAGATAGGTCTATTTGTTATATAAATTTCTAAAATAAGGGAAATAATTGATATTTTAGAGAATGAAGGGGTGATAGTGTTCTTTCAAAGATATTCAATGGGTGTGAGTGTAATTTACCCTAGTGCAGATGGTTAGACCAAAAGAGGCTCTAAATGCACTTCAAAATATTGGTTGTGTATGTCATGTTTTTAATTTTTTAAATACAATTTTGTCTTTGAAGTAAATGACCAAAATGGCCAAAATCCTAACCTTTCCAACCACCTATCTCCGGCCAGCCACCCAACTTCAGTCATGTCTTCCTCATTTCCGATAATCTGCTCCATTTTTCTTATTATTCTTCTGCATGTTGCGTCACTACTATTGCTGCCGCCGTGCTTCTCTCAACCCATTATTCTTCTTCTTCTTCTTCATGTCTCGTTGCTACAATTATTATCACTACCATCGCCATCGCCGCTACTGCTGTGCTCCTCTTAACCCATTCTTCTTCTTTTCCACGTCGCACCGCTATCATTGCCATTTGCTACCATCACGCTTCTCTTCTACCACCATGACCTCCTCCCATTGCAATTCTTCTCCTTCCTGCTTTGCCGCCACTTTTTCTTCTTCTTCTTTATTTTCTTCTCCCTTATTCTGAAACCCAATGAAGTCCTAGATATAGGGTTTCAGGATGAAGAAGAAGAAGAAGAAGAAGAAGAAGAGGAAGAAGGGGAGCAATGGATGGATGAGATGAAGTGGTGTGCGTTGAGAGGTGGCAGCAACTCCGACTACTCCAGCGACAACCATGGGTGAAGGGTAGAAATGGGTTTAATTGAATGTATTGGGGTGTTCAACAAAATAACAACAACAATAATAATAATTGAGAGGGTAATTTATATGGAAATTGGGCCGAGCAAGGAAATGGGCCGTTATGGGCCGCAGTATGAAGAATTGAGTAAAAAGGCCTGTATGTTAGTTCGGTCCAAGAAGGCCTTGAAGTTACACCGGTCTAGAAGAGCACTACGGTCAGTACGGCTGCCGGTTGGGCACACTCAGAGTTAGCTTGGTCGCGTTGAATTACGGCTAGCCTGGTCTTGTCCTCTAAACCGAAGTATGAGAACTTCTTCAGGACTCTTCTGAGCAAGTTCGGCTTTACACTTCTATGAATAGCTCGGTCTTAGCATTCGAAGCTGAGATAGAAGAAAGGAAAGGAAGAGCCGGACTAGAAGTGGCCTCGACCATACCTGCCTGTCTAGTATGGCAGTATTATTTCGGTCGTACGGTAGTTCGGCCATAGTAAAACCATCTCACTTGGTTCAAGCAGTGAGGGGGGTGTTGAAGGATAAGCATTATCCTTCAGGAGATTGAATCCTAGGAGGACTCTGCATGGAGAAGTAAAAGTCCTACTAGGATTGTACCACGCGGAACCTACAAAAGCTCACAGACATCACCTATGGAGAGGTAACGCAACTTTGATTCCTGAATACACAGAGCTTTTGTCTATTTGTCTAGTTTGCTGACTTAGGCATCGGAGAGGTTTCTAACACACACCCGCCGGTTAGCTCACGTTTGTATTTTCAGGTAGTAGAACGACGTCGTACAGAGGAGCGCAGACTTGATCAACAGGATTATACGAGAAGGTTTATCTCTTTCCCGTACAATTGGCACTGTCTGTGGGAATTGAGACAAGAACAAAACCTCTTGATCAAGCTTTTTCTCTTGAGGATCAATGGCACACAACGAAGATTTACCACAGTCCGCCATCGACAGACAAACACCAGAAGGGGGTGCGAGGCGCGAAGGGCTACCTCTCATCCCACCTATGGCGGATTTGGAGCCACAACGACAGAATCCTAGGAGAGATACAAGGGGAAGAAGGCGGACTAACAGCCCTCGTCACTCTCGTTCACAGAGTCCAGAAAGACAAAGGCGGAGGATAGATCCTCAAGCTCTGGAGGACCGTGTCAAGGAGTAGGACGAATTAATACGACGAATGGCGGAGGACATGGAATCTCTAAAGCGCCAGGTGAAGGGAAAAGGAGTGGTGACAGGAGAGGGGCGTACAAACAAGACACCCCCTCGCCACTCGGAAGATCGTGGTAGGAATACCACACCCTCACAAGCAGAGAGTAAAAGCCTCAGGACAGGCGATACTCAATCCAGATCTTCCCGAACTCGTCACTCCAGGTCTGAGAGGACGAGATCTGAGAGGTCGTACACGGAAGGAAGCACCTATTGGCCCTCACATACGCACCAAACAAGATCCAGACAGACGGAGTTCCTAGATCGTCCGACTTACGCACTGTGCTAGAAGAGAAGGCACGATGGAAGGAGGACGCCAGGGCACGCGATCCGCACAGAGTTTCTGCCTTACAGTGGTTGGCTCCTCGGACGCATGGAAGCGTCGAGGTTGGAATGCCAATACTGCGCCCCGCCTACGAACCAACGGACAAAGCATTGGCAAGGCTGCAGACTTCGCCGTTTGTCCCAGCAATTGAGAACGCGCCTCTACCCTCAGGCTTCTTACAGCCCAAATTCACTACATATGAGGGGAAGACGGACCCCTACTCACACTTGAGCCACTTTCGCCAGGTCATGGCTGTATACCGGTGAAACGAGGCTTTGATGTGCATTCTCTTCCCATCAAGCCTTGGCGACCTAGGCTTGACTTGGTTTGAAAAACTTCCAGAAGGCAGCATAGCCTCCTGGGCGCAATTGGCGGAAGCATTTGTAACAAGGTTCAGAACAAACACTAAAACCCCAGTGGAGATCGACCAGCTACTCTCCATCGATATGGGCGACAAAGAGACCCTAAGATCCTATAACAGTCGCTACTGGGAGACCTTCAACCAGATTGGGGACTGCCCCACCAATCTCGCCATTGCACAGTATAAAAGAGGACTTCCAGTCGGGAACAGACTAAGGGACTCAATCACCATGACGCCACCCCTCACCATGGAAGCCTTGATGGAGAGAGTGCATCAGCACATCAGGGTGGAGGAGGATGGCGCTCGTGCCAAAACAAAATCTGGAACGACCGCAATACAAGAGAAGAAGGCCTCGGCAAAGGTCAACGTGGTAAACCGTCCGAGCAGAAACGGGCGAGGCAGGCGAGACAACGAAGAAGACCAGGATAAAAGATGGCTGAGAGTCCGCACTGCCATAACAACGGTATTCAAGAAGCCAATCTACCGAATTCTAAGTGAAATACGAGATGAGCCTTTCGTCAGATGGCCAGCCAAACTAGGGGAAGCACAGAAGGACTACGACGAAAGGTCGCGATGCACCTTCCATAAAGAAAAGGGGCACCGCACTGAGAATTGCACGCCATTAAGACAGCACCTGGAGGAGTTGGTGGCGGCAGGCCACCTGGATAAATACATTGAAGGAGGGGCGCAGCCAGCCCCCCAGGACCACAATAACCCCAACGGAATGCCAATCGACGCCCCACCTCAAGGCGTAATCAATGTGGTACATGGAGTCTTCGAACCTGAGCGTGTATGCGAGCTCAGAGGGTCAATCAAGAAGGCTGACCACTTAAGGGAGGTACTAAGTGCCCAACCTGCCATCAAGAAGGGGAAGACAGAGGCCACAAACGTCATGTCTTTTTCAGATAAAGACTTGGCAAGGATATATTGCCCTCACAATGATGCCCTGGTCGTCACTCTCCGAGTCAAGGATTTTGACGTCAAGCGGATTCTGATTGACCAGGGTAGTTCGTGTGAAATCATGTACTACGAAACATTTAAACAATTGAAGTTGCAAGATAAAGACTTGGCACCTGCCGTATCTCCCCTGATTGGATTCAACTCCATGCCAGAATGGCCCGTCGGCAAAATAATCCTCCCAGTCAGAGCAGGGAGTGTGACGAAACAAGTGGAGTTCTGGGTGTTAAAGGTCCCCTCCACTTACAACATCATCTTGGGCAGAACATGGCTGCATGCCATGCGATCGGTGGCATCATCCTACCACCAAGTAATGCAGTTCCCCAACGACACCGGAGTAATAGAAGAAGTCTATGGAGATCAGATCATGTCGAAGCAGTGCTTTGTCACGGTAAATGGCAACCGCGCTGCCAAAGGATATGTTCATTTGGTGGAAGAACCTGAGAGTAATGAACTGTTTGCAGAAGTGGGCAAAGCGGCTAATCAGAAAGCGGTGGAAGACTTGGTGGAGGTTAGAATAGATGAAAAGAACCCGGATAAGTTCTTTTTACTTGGTTCATCGTTGTCTAGCACTGAGAGATTAGAGGTCTTGGAATTCTTGACCTCTAACATCGAAGTGTTCGCCTGGACACCATACGACATGCCAGGCATTGATCCAAGTTTCATCTGTCATCAACTCAATGTCCACCCATCCGCCAGACCAATCATTCAGTGCACCCGCAGATCGGCACTCCACCACGCCGAGATAGTGGCGGAAGAAGTAGGAAACCTGCTGGAGGCAGGAGCAATAGAGAGGTGCACTACCCAAGATGGATCTCCAACACAGTCGTAGTGCCAAAGAAGAATGGCAAGTGGCGTGTCTGCGTCGACTACAAAACAGTCAACAAGGCGTGCCCAAAAGACAGCTTTCCTCTACCACGGATAGATCAACTGGTAGACCTAACGGCGGGGCACAACCGACTTAGCTTTCTGGATGCATACAGAGGCTACCACCAAATCGCCATGCATGAACCAGACCAGGAGGTCACATCCTTTACAACTCCAAGAGGACTGTACTGTTACAAGGTCATGCCCTTTGGCCTAAAGAACGCAGGGGCGACATTCCAACGGATGGTCACCAAGATGTTTGAACCGTTGTTAGGCAGAACAATGGAGGCTTACATCGACGACATGGTGGTCAAGAGCAAAGATGAGAGCGACCATCTCAAGGACCTAGGGGAGATGTTTGAGATCCTGAAGAAGCACAAGTTGCGCCTCAATGCGTCCAAGTGTGCATTCGGAGTAGGATCTGGCAAATTCCTAGGCTTCCTGGTGACCAACCGGGGTATAGAGGCAGACCCCTCCCAGATCAAGGCTATTCAGGATCTGGAGAGACCAAACTCAGTAAAAGAAGTGCAGCATCTCACCGGCATGGCAGCTGCGCTCAATCGGTTCATAAGCCGGTCGTCAGACAGACTACGACCATTTTCATGCCTCTAAAAAGCCAAGTTTGAGTGGGACGAAGAATGCGACCAAGCTCTGGAAAGCTTGAAGGAATACATGTCTTCTCCACCACTACTTGTAACCCCAATTCCTGGAGAAGAACTCTTCTTGTACCTGGCAGTCTCACAGCACGCAATTAGCGCAGTATTGGTCCGTGCAGAAGGAATCCAACATCTACCCATCTATTATGTCAGCAAGACATTGCTGGGCGCCGAAACAAGGTACTTGCCACTGGAAAAACTGGCATTGGCCTTGATGATGGCCTCAAGGAAGTTGTCGCACTACTTTCACGCCCACACCATAGTTGTCCTCACAGCCTTCCCATTAAAAGCTTTGTTTGAGAGGGCTAACTTTTCTGGGCGAATCTTGAAGTGGGCAGTAGAGTTGGGCAATACGACATCAAGTTCCAACCCAGAACCGCAATAAAGGCTCAAGGTTTGGCAGACTTTGTCGCAGAATTCACTCCAGGAAGTCATCATATCTGCCCAATCGACCTGACTGAAACAACCGAACTAGGGATGGAAGTTGACGTCGGAATAACGTAACCCCTGGTACTGGTTTCTCAGTCAGGTCCTAAGGCAGACCAGAGTAAAGCAAGCAAGGAAGAAGCAAACCATACTACACCAAGTCAAGACTCACCAACAAATAAAGACTTGGTACAACCAGATGACGAGGGGCAGACAACAAGCATGGACCTTGAAGAAGACACCAGCAACATGGAAGATCCCAAGGCATCATCTGATCCCTCCACTTGCTGGAAGTTGTTCGTTGGGGAGATGTGGAAGCTCTTTGTGGATGGAGCATCCAACCGGCATGGAGCAGGACTCGGCATAGTCCTCATCTCTCCAGACGGCCTAGTAGTGGAGCAGGCAGTCAACCTTGGCTTCCCAGCATCAAACAACGAAGCGGAGTATGAAGCGCTTCTTGCAGGTCTCAAATCAGCATTCTACATGAAGGCCACCGAACTAATGGTTTACAGCGACTCACAACTAGTGGTAAACCAAATATCTGGCGACTACGAAGCAAAGGATGACAGAATGGCCAAGTACCAAGAGTTGGTCAGAACAGAGATTAAGAAGTTTGAAGTGGTGAGGATAGAACAGATCGGCAGAGAGGAAAACAGCAGGGCAGACGAACTAGCAGGCTTCGCCTCAATGGCAGATACCTCCATCCCTCATCCACTACTGATCGACTACCTGCCTAGACCAAGCATTGAAGACCTAGAAGCAGAAGAGGTATGTTGTGCCGATCTAGGCCCTTCTTGGATGGATCCCATCATATTGTTCCTAAAAGATGGCACCCTACCAGAAGACAAGAAAGAGGCCAACAGAGTGAGAGCGAAGTCGCTGCGATTTTGGTTCTCCCCATCCTTGGCATTATACAAGAAATCATTCTCAGGACCTTACCTAAAGTGTGTCCACCCCAGCAAAGTGGAAGCATTCTTGTTCGAAATACACGAAGGCGTATGCGGAAGCCATCAAGGAGGAAGATCACTGGCATACAGGGCAATTTCGTAAGGATATTGGTGGCGATACATGCAAGCGGATTCAGAAAAGTATGTCAAAAAGTGCGAAAAGTGTCAAAAGTTTGCACACCAAATACACCAACCTGCCAGAGAACTTCTACCTCTCACTAGCCCATGGCCCTTCGCAATGTGGGGCTTAGACATTGTGGGACCACTTCCAACAGCACCAGGCAACAGGAAGTTCTTCCTTGCAGCAACAGACTACTTCACAAAGTGGGTGGAAGCAGAAGCCTTGGCATCAATCAAGGAAAAAGATGTGAAGAAGTTTGTCTGGCAGAATATCATCACTCGATTTGGCATACCAAAGGCACTAATATCAGACAACGGCACTCAGTTCGACGGCAGAATTTCAGAGGCTTTTGTGAAGAGTACAAGATAGAGTTCTACAATTCTACACCGGCATATCCCAAGCAAATGGTCAGGCAGAAGCATCAAACAAGGTAGTCTTGGATGGATTGAAGAAAAGGTTAGAGAAGCAAAAGGCAAGTGGGCAGAAGAGCTCCCTCATGTTTTATGGGCTTACCGCACCACACCTCGGCGATCAACAGGAGAAACACCATTCTCCTTAGCCTATGGCATGGAGGCAGTAATCCCACTAGAAGTTGGCCTCCCCACAATTCGAAGCGAGAACTTTGATCCAGACTTAAATGGCGAAGCCATAACATTGGAGCTTGACCTTGCGGAGAAAGAAGAGACAGAGCATTGGTTCACATCGCCTCCTACCAACAAGAATTGAGAAAGTATATAACAAAACAGTGCATCCAAGGCAATTCAAGATCGGAGATTGGGTACTGCGCAAAGTGATGGGAAACACCTTGGTACCAGGAGATGGCAAGTTAGGCCTAATTGGGAAGGACCTTACAAAGTGGTCGGATTAGCAGGCAAAGGGGCATACCACTTAGAAGATGAGGACGGCAAGGCAATTCCCAGGCCATGGAATACTGCCAATCTCAAGTTATTTTATTTTTAGCTTTTTTTCTTTTTAAGTATGTGTAATTTTCCTTTTCTCAATAAAACAAGTAGTTTTCTTTTCAGTATAATTTTTTCTGTAAAGGTACTTTAGTGAGTTAGGAGCATTGTAACATAGTTGGCCGAAATAACCAACTATTGAACCCTTCCTAAGCCCAGGATAAGGATCCAGGCTGCAGGACGTTTGGTCGGAATAACCAAACATTTTATTCTAAGTTGGCTGGAAAAACCAACTTAGAGGTTGGCTGGATTAAACCAACACCCCTCCTAAGCCAGGATAAGGATCCAGGCTGCAGGACGTTTGGTCGGAATAACCAAACATTTTTTCTAAGTTGGCTGGAAAAACCAACTTAGAGGTTGGCTGGATTAAACCAACACCCCTCCTAAGCCCAGATAAGGATCCAGGCTGCAGGACGTTTGGTCGGAATAACCAAACATTTTTTTTTTTTCTAAGTGGGCTGGATTAAACCAACTCTTTACTCTTCAGCCGAAGTAAGAGTATAGCTGAAGAGTGGTTGGCTGGATTAAACCAACTCTTTGTACTCTTCAGCCGAAGTAAGGGTATGGCTGAAGAGTGGTTGGCTGGACTAAACCAACTCTTTGTACTCTTCAGCCGAAGTAAGGGTATGGCTGAAGAGTGGTTGGCTGAACTAAACCAACTCTTTGTACTCCTCAGCCGAAGTACGGGTATGGCTGAAGAGTGGTTGGCTGGACTGAACCAACTCTTGTTACTCTTCAGCCGAAGTAATCATGCCGGCTGAAGAGTGGTTGGTTGGATTAAACCAATTCTTAGTACTCTTCAGCCAAAATAAATCGGCTAAAAGAGTGGTTGGCAAGTAAGCCTACTCAAATTGCAGCAAGCATTCAAACCGAGATAACAGTTGGAACAAAAGAAGTCATTGAAAAGTCATTACAAGTACAAACATACCAATCAAACTGGAATAACAGTTAGTGCAAAAGAAGATGATTTCCATTGATCAAGTTTAAAGCAATTACAAGGGAGGGGCTCCCAGCTCGGTTACAAGTCAAAAACAAAAAGAAGAAAAAGAAAACTACAGAATCAGCTAAAAAGATCATCCAGATCGGCGTCAACATCAACACGAACACCAGTGTCAGAGGTTAGAGCAGTCTCGGTTTGAAGCACGGTTTCGGTTGTCAAGTCTTCCACCGTTGGATCCAACCGAGCTGATTGATCATTTTTTTGCTCATTAACCGCAGTTTCAGTTTGCTCATCTTCTTCTTCATCGTCAGACGCTTCAAGAAATTGTTTCTGGAGGTCGGCAGCATACTTCGCCAGTGAGGCCGGAATGAAATACTGTGGAGCATTGTAGACCTCGGTGTCAGGCCCACAACCGAGCTGTTCCACAGCACCCCTCCAGCCGCATTTGAAGAACAAGTCCTTCGCAGCTTCACACTGCTGGATGTATGCAGCCTCGCCATCCTTGAAACCCTTCAGCTTGGCGTCCTCAGCCTTCTTCTTCAGAACTGATATTTCGGCATCCTTAGCGCCTTCAAGCTGTGCCATCTCCCACAAGTATTTATCTTTCACTTCGGTAACAGCTCGCTGTTTATCACAGTCAGCTGAGGCAACTAGTTCGGTTAGACGAGTTACCTTGGCCTTCAGCTCGGCCGTCCTTTGTTGAGATCGTGTTAGTTCGGCAGTCTTGGCTTCGGCTTCCGCCATTACCTGCCTTGTTGTTTTCCGGAGCTCCAGCACTTTCCTATGTGCAATGTTGTTCTTCTGAATGGCCTGCAAAAGAGTAGTAACGCTCTTTAGCCGGACTGACAGTTGGGAAAAGTTAGACAAAGAAAATAGAGAGCCACTTACCAGGATCATTGATTTTGTTGATGACCAGATGGCCTTCAGCTCGGTGTTTAGTTGCTTGTTGTGGTGCTCCATGTCTTTTGGAAGGCAAACACTCTTGGCTAGATTGAAAGCCATCAAGTGATCCTTCTCAGCAACAACCGAGTCAGTTTCCTGGATATCTCGGTTTTGAAATGTGAGAATTGGAGCCCATTTGGAGGAGTCAGCTCGGTCAGATTGCTCCGGTTGAAGGCTGGGTTGAGGGCTCGGTGGAAGAATGGACTCGTCCTCGTTAACAAGGCGTTGCTCGGTTTGGCTAGTCCGGGCACGCTTGTGCGCCCGAGATGTCGAGGGCTGTTGAGAAGGAAGAGCCACCACGGTTTCTTGGGTTTGACTTTGTGGCGGTACTTCGGGTCTGTTAGTTTCGGTTAGAAGTGCCCTTACTCTGCTCCTTTTTGCCATTTCTTGTTCGGCAGTCAGAAGGACGAGGTTGATTTGGGGCAAGGTTGGGTCCGGTTCTGGTGCGTCTTCAAGAAGGAAATCGGTCACTCTGGCTTTTCGGCGATCGCTGTATCTGTAGGTCGGCTCAAAATTTAACAGCTTAGCCCAACTCCGTTCTTTATATCGAAGTGCGGCGCGGAGAGTATCAAGGTTGGGGTAGCTGTACAATGATTGAAGATGGGCTGAATCTGCAAAAAGAAGACAAACTGTTAGATCGGTTTAGAATTGGAAGCCGAGGTAAAAGAAAAGAATAAAAGGAAACCGAAGTAAGTTATACCGGGGATTCCTTTTTTCCAGTTTATACTTCGGCCAGGAATCTGGGCTTGATGATCTTCAAAGTTCCCAGACACCCAGAAAAAATCGTCATCGTTTAAGTCTTTATCCGGTGTATCTTTTATTATCTTCTCTCGGCGACGGCGTATTCTTAAATAGTAGACCCACCCATCTTCTTTTGATCCTAAGGAATATTGGTGGAATATTTCGGCTAGACTGAGGTTGAGACCGGCTTGGCGGTTTAGTTCGGCTATTCCCATTATTATACGGTATGAATTGGTGGATAGTTGGGTTGGGCATATTCTGGTTTGTCTAAGGAATTCATAAATCAAGGGTTGGACTGGAAATCTTAGTCCGGTCTCTATTATTGAAAGAAGGGTAAAGGGTACAAAACCTTTATTCCCCCATGGTGTGACCCCTTTTTTGGCTAGGGTAAGGTGGACATCGTCAGGAATGTTGTAGTCCTTACGGAATTCGGCTAGACCACCTGGTGTCTCTACTAAGAATCTATACTTCCCCATTTATTTTATAAGTTATAGACAAGTTAGTTCGGTCGGAAAATTGTGCTCAGTAGCTCGGTTGAGCGCACAGAGGAGTGCCTGGGCAACCTAAGTCTGCAAAGTGGAAAACAAAAGGGTTAAGCACAGATCATTGGACCGTGCTACAAATAAAAGCAAGATAAAAGAAGCTTTACTTCGGCTTGAGGGATGCTACAGCTTCTATATCGGTTTCAACAGGATGCTAGGTAGCTCGGATTGAGCAAGGAGTTGGTTATCTCGGTTTGGACTATGGGTTTGGTTGCTTCGGTTGCGCCTCTAGGGGCAGCTTTCTGAGTTCGGTTTAGAAACTAAGAAAGCTGGCTTAGCCCTGAAGACTCAGCTCAGTTGAAGGCCAAGGTTTCTAGTGTGCGAAGTTTAAACCTTAGTTCAGTGAGTTTATCTCGGCTAAAGTCAATCAGAAGATGGTGACTTGCTGAAACTACTGATATATTCACGAGTTCTAGTTCGGTTATGTCTTAATAAGATCTACATATAGCACAAACAGTATCCTAGTTCGGTTGGGGCATGTCTATAGATCAAAATAGCGTTCTACAGATTACTTCTTGAATTCAAGTGTTCTATAGTTGAGTTTTTTCCAGAAAAAACAGAGACTAGTGGAGAATGAAAGCAAAAACAGTGTTTTGTAAAAACACATGAGCAAGTATGCTATGGATTTAACGAAAGCAAAGACAGAAGGAAGAAACAGATTTGTGGTGCTTACCAGAAGAAGAGGAAGAAGCTGGAGCAGCAGCAAAAGTAAAGAGCACGAACTCGGGAGGCTTCAACGTTGAAGAACAATGGAGGCTCAAGAACAAGAGAGAGAGAGAAGATGAACGGAGTAAAAATGAGGGTGATTCAAAAATAGCAAGGGTTTGTTTTAGGTAGAAAGGTGAAAAGCGCGGGACTGTTCAAAAATTGCGAAACACGAAGACGGCGCGACAGCTAAGATTGGCCAATCAGAGGCTGCCACGTGTCATTGGAATGGGAAACGGTTCAGTTGCTGTGATTGAAGAGACGTTTTGACCGAACAAGCAGAGCCCGGTGTGAAAATTGGCTCGGTTGGAAAGGCTTAAGAGTTTTAGCTCGGTTGGAAAGACTAAAGGGGATTAGTTCGGCCGGAGAGGCTAAAAAACTTTAGCTCGGCTGATAAACAGGTAAATCCCTATCATGCTTTGCAGATGGAATTAAGGGGCAATTGAGAGGGTAATTTATATGGAAATTGGGCCGAGCAAGGTAATGGGCCGTTATGGGCCGCAGTATGAAGAATTGAGTAAAAAGGCCTGTATGTTAGTTCGGTCCAAGAAGGCCTTGAAGTTACACCGGTCTAGAAGAGCACTACAGTCAGTTCGGCTGCCGGTTGGGCACACTCAGAGTTAGCTCGGTCGCGTTGAATTACGGCTAGCCTGGTCCTGTCCTCTAAACCGAAGTATGAGTACTTCTTCAGGACTCTTCTGAGTTAGTTCGGCTCTACACTTCTATGAATAGCTCGGTCTTAGCATTCGAAGCCGAGATAGAAGAAAGAAAAGGAAGAGCCGGACTAGAAGTGGCCTCGGCCATACCTGCCTGTCTAGTATGGCAGTATTATTTCGGTCGTACGGTAGTTCGGCCATAGTAAAACCATCTCACTTGGTTCAAGCAGTGAGGGGAGTGTTGAAGGATAAGCATTATCCTTTAGGAGATTGAATCCTAGGAGGACTCTGCATGGAGAAGTAAAAGTCCTACTAGGATTGTACCACGCGGAACCTACAAAAGCTCACAGACATCACCTATGGAGAGGTAACACAACTTTGATTCCTGAATACACAGAGCTTTTGTCTATTTGTCTAGCTTGCTGACTTAGGCATCGGAGAGGTTTCCGGCACACACCCGCCGGTTAGCTCACGTTTGTATTTTCAGGTAGTAGAACGACGTTGTACAGAGGAGCGCAGACTTGATCAACAGGATTATATGAGAAGGTTTATCTCTTTCCCGTACAATAATAATAAATTCAAATTCAAAATTATGATTGAGATGCACAAAGAAATGGAGTGTCCAACTAATATTTTGGACTGCACTTAGAGCCACCCTTAGACCCAAGGCCACCAAGTTTAAGCAAATGGTACTAGGTTGGGAAGTTCGAAGTACGTAAATTGGTGCGACTTGCAAGATAAATTATATGGTAGTATGGTTCTACTACGTACTGTGTGTTTCATAAATTATAAACTTTGTTTTAAAATTTAACGTATTTTAAAATATTTTAAAAATTGATTTATTTATATTTTAAATGAGTTTTAATTGAACCGATCATGATATGATTTTGAGTTGTTTAATTACATAAATTCTGTAGTGCAAACACATTTTTGGTTTTGACCATTGTGATTTTTGGTTATTACATATTGTGGTGTTAGTTATGGTATATTGTGATGTTAGTTATCACATTATTTTGGTTATTATCCACGAACTCTTTGATTATACCTTATGGGTGACTTTTTTTTTTTTTGGCCCAAAGTTATATGACTCACATAGAATTAAATTATGATATTTGTGATAATCACATCCACAAATGTCATGAGGGTGTGCACCGTAATATTACCCTTGTTACATAATGTGCTAATTTTATATTATGAAAGTGTTAGGGAAAATAGATGATTTCCCACAAGTAAATCAATCAATGAGAATAAAAACTAATGCAGAAAAATTAAATCAATAATGACACAAGAATTTTTATGTGGTTCCCTCAATGTGAGGTATATTCACAGGATTGAAATTCGATTCCACTATCAACTAATAGTTTTAAAACGATTACACACGAGACACAATGGTCTCACAAACCACCCTTAGGTGAATTCCAAATAATCACAAATAAACAAGAGGAGAGACCTCACCAAATAAATGAACATAAGTCTTCAAAACAGATTGTAGAAGACCCAAAATAATAATCCAAATCAGCATATATCTTTCTTTCTTCAAACCCAACTCTTGTAAAAATTTCTTCAACCATAACTCTTCTTTGAAAGCTTCCATAATGGCAATAAATTCAGCTTTGGTAGTTAAGACAGCAACACATTTTTGTAATTTAGATTGCCATGCCATAACTTCCCTTGCAAATGTCATCAAATACCTCGAAGTAGATTTTCTAGAATCAACATCACCAACCATGTCAGAATCTGTGAATCCATCAAGCATTGGCTTACCATCCCCAAAACACAAATACACCTTCGAAGTCCATCGAAGATACCTTATAATCCATTTTACCGCTGCCCAATGTTCTTTACCCCAGATTAGAGAGAAACCGACTCACCACACCAACAGCGTGAGCAATATCCAACTTTGTACAAACCATGGTGTACATCAAATAACCAACTGCTGAAGCATAAGAAATTTTCTACATCTCTTCCTTGTCTTTCTCACTTGTAGGACATTGATTCAAACTAAGCTTGAAGTGACCCGCAAGTAGACAACTAACCGTCTTTGCTTTATCCATGTTGAACCTTTCAAGAACTTTTTCAATGTAGCTTTCTTGAGACAACCAAATCAGCCCATTTTTGCGATCATAAACAATTTTCATACCAAGTATTTGCTTTGCTGGTCCCAAATCTTTCATAGCAAAATACTTACTCAACTCTAACTTCAACTTGTTAATCATGGTAGAATCTTGACCCACAATTAACATGTCATCAACATAAAGCAAAAGAATAATAAATTTGTCATCCGAATTTTTTTTCATAAACACACAATGATTCGAAGTGGTTTTAGAAAAACCATTATTCATCATGAAGGAGTCAAATTTTTTGTATCATTGCCGCGAGGGTTGCTTGAGGCCATACAAACTTTTCTTCAATTTACAAACAAATTTCTCTTTCCCTTTCTTTACAAAACCTTCCGCTTGCTCCATGTAAATTTCTTCTTCAAGGTCACCATGAAGAAATGTGGTATTCACATCAAGTTCCTCAACTTCAAGGTTCATACTTGTGGCCATGCCAAGTACAACCCGAATAGAAGACATCTTCACAACTGGCGAGAAAATCTCATCAAAGTCAATACCTTTCTTTTGTCCAAAGCCTTTCACAACAAGGCGTGCCTTGTACCTTAGATTCTTGCCATCATTCTTCAATTTGAAAACCCACTTATTTTTCAGAATTTTTCCCTTTTTAGAAAACTTCGCTAAATCATAAGTGTGATTTTCAAGCAAGGAATTCATCTCATCTTCCATTACCTTTTTTTCAATCATCTTTCTTTGCATACCCAATTACTTTTTGGTAGCTCTAGGGCTCCTCTTGATTAGAAATCAACACAAATTCATTGGGAGGATACTTTCTCGAAGGTTACTGGTCCCTTATAGATTTTCTCAACTCAACTTGTGGTGGCGGTTCTTGAATTGGATGCTCTTCCTCAACTCCGGGCTCAACTTCATTAGGATTAGAATTGTAACGCCCAAAAAAAAAAAAAAAAAAAAAATGCAACTAATTCAACTCATAAGAGAAGTGAGTATAATAGAATTGGTATGCTTTCATTCATTAGAGTTCGTATTACAAAAAATAACACATGCGATATATATTCATAAATGTTCATCCTAAATCTATAGCATGCAATACCAGTTAACAATCAACAAAATAAATGCCCTACGTGCTTACATCTTTCCAAGACATTGCTTGGTTACAGCAAAAAGAAGAGTCTAACTCAATACAACTAAGCCCTTGGCTGTACAAAATAAATAAATAAATAAATAAGAAGCTTTTGCTCCAAGTCTCCCTAAACTACTGTCTCGGCTGAGGCATATCTTCAACACCTGAAAATGGTTCCCAAGTAGGTGAGCCGAAGCCCAGTAGAAACAGACTAACACAATATATGAGAATTAACAAGATAGGAGTATGATGCACATGTTCATTGTCCTACGACAAAATCTTTATAACTCTTTCCAAAACCATGTTATGCCAAACTCGCATCTCAATTCATTCATTTTGGTTCAATAGATACATCCACTGCATTTATCCCAACAACAGAGGTTACACCTCACAAGTTTCCAACAGATAAAATCATCATACAAATACATTCACTTTTATTTGCCATTTTACAAAAATTTCATCCGCGGGAATCGACACCCATATATACAAATGGTTTTTGGGACTTTCACCCTAGATACATAGGCTAACTTAGTTCAATGGAGTCCATCCCCTTTCTTCTCCTCAAAACATGGAGTACATCTCCTTTCTTCTCCCAAATATCATACATATACAATGTATATCATTCATAATCATATTCAATAATAATGGTTAAGGGATTGAGCAATGCTTGGTAGCCCGAATATGATGTTGGCTTGAATGGCTCGAAATTCACCTTGTCGGTTGTCCGAGCAGACGTCCAGCCAGTCGTCCGGTGAGGAGGCTGACAGCCACGATCGACAAAGGTGACAACCGCAGTGGACAATCTTTCACCTGGTCGTCTAGGCAGACGTCTGACAGGTCATTTGGGCAGACGATCGGCCAACACCCATTCAGGCCATTCGAGCCCCCTCTAATTCGAGCTACTATGCTTTTTCCTAAGGGATTAGTTTCAATTTGCCTAATCCACATATAATGTTTACAACAATCATGACTATCCTCCACCAATAGCCCAAAGTAGATATTTCTAAACAGATATACAATCTCTATAACAGATAAGTCATCAAATTTCCATAGGTGAGTGATTAAACAAATCCAACAAGACCATTCATGTATACATCCTCCCAATTTCACATTTTCCATGCTAATTTCATTATTTATACAAAACACTTATTCAAGATATTTTAGGACAAAGCTCCTCATTTTCCAAATATGAACCCAAAAGTCAAAATTAACTATTTTAACACAAGATGACCTCATATCCAAACCCTATAATCATTTATATAACACCCACATAGAAACTCCTATTTGCAAAGTTGAGCCCAAACCCTAAACACCCCCAATTCTCACCATTTTCACACAACAACCTATAACCAAGTTAAAACTCATATTAAGGTGTAAAAAGTTCCTACCTCAAGTTTAGAAGACCAGTGGAGCAAGGATGAAACTTCAACGACGCCAAAACCAAACTCTAATCAGATCAAAACAGAGCTCTCAAGATGCTCTACCATTTTTCCAAAGACACTAGGGCGAAGAGATCAATGGATCTAGAAGAAAATGTAGAAAGAGAGTATTCTAGAGAGAGAGAGTGTGTATGTGTCTCACTTTAGGGTTTTTGGAAGAAAAGATCTGAAAAAGTGATGTAAAAAGTCATTTTCGTGAATTGATATATGCACAGTCCACTCGAGCGCAAGAGTTGACGCTTGAGTGTCAGACACAATAAGTTGTACCGCTTGAGCGCAGAATATACACATCTAGAACTTTTGCAGAAAACAGACAAACCGCTCGAGCGCGAGAAAGGCCGTTTGAGTGCCTATCCGCTCGAACGTAGGAAACGCTGCTCGAGCGTAGAAAACACTCTTCCTATACTTTTGTAGACGTGTAAAGTACTGAGAGTTTGCAAATCCCGCTCGGTGCAAGAAGGGCCGCTCGAGTGGAGGACCAAAAATCTAGGCAACATAAGGTTTGAAAACCAAGCAACCAATCTATTTTGAACACGCTCAACACGTCCAAATAACCAAATTTAAGGAGAAATAGAAGGGAAAACGACAATTAACGACATTCAGAAACCATAAACTCGAGCCCGGACTACTACAATTGTCGGGTCAAAATCGGGATCGCTATAAGAATTATCCTTCATATCTTCAATAGATGGTTGCACATCTACCCCATTTTCATCATCAACTGAAGATGAAGGACATGGATCCATGTCAATGAGATCACTAGTTTTTGGCTCCGGTTGATCACCTTTGCCAAAGTCTTCAATTGTTTGGTCTTCAAGAAACACAACACCACGGCTTCAAATAACTTTCTTGTCAACCGGATCTCACAATCTATAATCAAATTCATTACACCCATAGCCAAGAAAAATATATTGTCTTGACTTACTATCAAGCTTAGACCTTTCATCCTTTGGAATGTGAACAAAAGTTCGGCAACCAAACACTCTTCAATGCTCATAAGACACATTTTTTCCGGTCCAAACTCTTTCAGGAATATCACCATTCAAAGGATAGGAAGGAGACAAATTAATCATGTTAACCACTGTCCTCATTGCATCACCCCAAAAGGATCTTGGCAATTTAGCATGTGAAAGTAGACACATTATTTTTTCTACAATAGTGCGGTTCATCCTCTCGACAACGCCATTTTGTTGAGGTGTCTTCTTAACTATCTTTTGATGCCGAATACCTTGGCTATGATAATACTCATCAAATGGCCCAATGTATTCACAACCATTGTCTGATCAGATGCACTTTAATTTGTGCCCTATTTTTTTTTTCAACCATGGCTTGAAAATGCTTAAATACATCTAATCTTTAGCTTTTAATAGAAAAGCCCAAACTTTCCGTAAATAATCATCAATGAAAGTAACATAATAAAGTGCACCACTATGTGTTCTAACTTTTAAAGGACCCCAAACATCCTAATGAATCAATTCTAAAACATTTTCTTTTCTAAAAGCAACATTTTTATGAAAAGAAACTCCATGTTATTTACCCGCCAAAAAATGAACACAAGTTTTAAGATGTGTACCTTTCAAACCAGGTAGAAGCTCTTTCTTGAACAAAACTTGTAGCCCTTTTTCACTCATGTGCCCAAGCCGCTTGTGCCACAATTCGGTAGAAGTATCATCTTCAAGTGCTTTGACAACACTTTTACAAATTTTTCCTTGTATCAAATAAAGTGTATGATTGTTCTTGCACTTAGCCACCACCAAAGAACCCTTTGTGAGCTTCCATATTCCATCACGAAATTTGTTGTTGTAGTCTTCATCATCTAGCTTCTCGATAGAGATCAAATTGAGGCAAATGTCGGGAACATGCCTCACATTTTTAAGTAATAACTTACAGCCCAAATTTGTTTCCAAGCAAACATCACCTATGCCAATAACCTTGGACAAACTTTCATTACCCATTCGAACACAACCATAATCTCCTTTGCTGTAGGTAGTGAAGAAATCAACTCAAGAAGTCACATGAAAAGAAGCACCAAAATCAATAACCCAATTGCTCTCTTGGCCCACAAAATTGATACAATCATATTCACAAACGACCGTGAGATTGCCATTGGTAATAACCGCCATTGTGTCCTCTTGCTTCTTATCCACACTTTTGCTACGCTTTTTCTCCTTATTTTTGAGCTTTTGGCATTCCCGCTTCGTGTGCCCTCTCTCATGGAAATAATAGCACTCATTGTCTTTCTTTGAAAAAGAAACATCTCTTGATTTGTCATGGCTTTGATCACGACCATGAGGAGTCTTACTCCTCTCCTTTGTTTTGCTTCGGTCTCTCACAACAAATGCCTCCGAATGAGAAGAACCCGCTGATTTTCTTCTAGTTTCTTCATTCAACAAGCTACTAGTGACTTGGCTCATTATGACAACTCCATCGGGTGTCGAATTACTAACCATCACAACCAAAGTCTCCCAACTTTTGAGCAAAGAACTAAGTAGCATCCAAGCTTGCAATTTATCATCAAAAGCAATTTTCATAGAAGCAAGTTGGTTGACAATACTCTTTATTTCATTCAAATATTTCGGAATAGGGCTGCCATCTTTATATTTTAAATTAACCAACTGTCAAAACAAAAAAGCTTTATTTGTGGCTGATTTTCTGTCATAAAGACCTTCTAATTTTTTCCACAAATCATGTGCCGAAATTTCAATAGCAACATGATGAAACACACTGTCATCAATTCATTGACGGATAACACCAACGGCTTTTCAATTAAGCCTCTTCCATTCATCATCTTTCATACCCTCGAGTTTGCCACTATCACCCTCAATGGGTCCATACAAATCTTTACAAAATAATAGGTCCTCCATTTTAGTTTTCCAAGTTATCCAATTGTTTCCATTGAAACTAGACATACGACCCATATTCCCCTCCATTGATTTACATAAATAAATAAACCCAAATAAACCGTAAGCTTTGATACCAGTTATTAGGGAAAATATATGATTTTCCACAAGTAAATCAATTAATGGGAATAAAAACTAATGTTGAAAAATTAAATCAATAATGACACAAGATTTTTTACGTGGTTCCCTCAATGTGAGGTACGTTTACGGGATCGAAATCCGATTCTACTATCAACCAATAGTTTTCAAATGATTACATACAAGACACAAATGGTTTCACAAACCACCCTTAGGTGAATTTCAAATAATCACAAATAAATAAGAGGAAAGACCTCACTAAATAGATGAATAAAAAGTCTTCGAAATAGATTGTAGAAGACCAAAAATAATAATCCAAATCTACTTCACCAAACCATCCGAAGATGCACTAAAACAGAGAAGCTTTGAAGCACAAACGGAGTAGCAGAAAACTCCATCTTAGACTTAGGCCAGTACATTGCCGAAAAACACTTTGTTTTTTGTGAAGCAAAACAAAATGAAGATAAAAAGATGACATTTGAGTTATACAAGTCATTTTTATTTTATTTATTTATTTATTTTTTTATGACTAAAATGTCTATTCAAGAATTAATTCTCATTCAACATATAAGTGTTTGGGTGTCCAAGGTGCATATCATATATACTTGCATAAGTTTTCAAAAATATACATAAGTTATCTTACAAAATTGTGGAAGTTCTTACAAATATACGTAAGTTGTGATTTCTCAAATTTTTATGGATTAACTTACGTACGTTTGTAAAAACTTATGCGATTTTGTAAGATAATTTACATATATTTGTCAGAACTTATGCAAGTGCATATGGTATGTACTTGCACACTTAAGAATTGCCTATAGTTTATATATACATTCGATAGAAATGTATAAATATTTTTCTCTGATTATAAAATTAACATGTGTGTATTTTCTTTCACATATTTTTGTATAAGAGAAGATAGAGGCAAACATATACATCATGAAGTACGGATACAGACACAAGACACGATACAGACATGATACAAATGCGTGGATATGCAAATTTTAAAAAAAATAAGGAACACGACACGCTGGAGACACGCTCAATATATATATATATATTTACTTTAATATCAAATATCATTCACAAATTAATTTTTTTCTACAAATAAAAATAATTTATTCTATATATGTTAGGATATGTTTGGTTTGCATTTGAGAGATGAGTTTTAAAAAAAAATTTCTAAAAAATTGTTTGGTTTGAGTTTTTCTCAAAAAATTTTCAAAATCACTTTCTCTCTCTTACACATCAATCAATCACTTTTTCTCTCTCCTCTCTCATTCTCAATCACTTTTTCTCTCACACACATCTACTCAAATTCTCCCAAAATATCAAATCATCCCAAATTCCCAAAAAAGCAACTCTCCCAAAATATACAACCAAACAAACCAAACAATTTTTTTAAACTCTCTTCCCAAAATTTTTTTCAAAAATAACTCTCCCAAAAATAAACCAAACAAACCCTTAATGTTTAGCAAACAAGAATATCCAAAAGAAAAAAATAGAAAAAAAAAAAAGGAAAAGAGGGGAAAAGAAAGTTTTTGTTACGAAAAAAAAAGTACTATGAAAAAGGTTTATCATCAGAGAGAGAGAGAGAGATATATATAGAAAGAAAAGAAAAAATTGAATAGAGAGAGAGAGAGAGAGTTGAACACACAGAGAAAGCAAGAGAGAATGAGTCGTGATTTAGGGTTCGTGACTGGCTGGAACTCATCGACTTACAATTTCAACCTCAATCTTGACTTTCAAGATCTTCTTGCAATCTAGGTTATGAATCTTGGATTGATTCGAGTTCGCAGATGATTCGTGTGCTTGAATCAAATCTAGGTTTGATTTGTTTGTTCAATTTTGCCTAGATTTTGCACCAATCTACAAAGTTGACTTTGATTTTCAAGTAATCTAGGCTGCACGAAGTTGTTGTTAGACTCGAATGATGTTGGGCAAGTGCTTCAACTTCTCCTTTTTTCCAGTTTCTTGCTTCGGCTTCACCCTCTCTCTCTCTCTCTCTCCAATGTGTCCATAACGTGTCCCAATTTGTCTGGCTACAAAATTTCAAAAAAAAAAAGAAGAAAAAGAGGGACACATTAGGTATGGTGTCCGACACGTATCGGACACCCATATGCTGCCTTCATAGAAGTGTCCATGCTTTATGGCATATACGTATCAGTGAATGCTACAGTTAAGAAAACTAGATGAAGTGTCTTTTCAATTTTTTATTTAGATGAATAACAGAGATATTATAAAGTGTCTCACTGATTTCATCAATTTTGATTAGAAATTGAACATGAGTTTTGAGAAAATTTCTCTTCCTTGGGTCATTTCATACATTTTTTTACACCTTCAATAATCAAAATAAGTACTAAGACTTTTTTTTTCCCCTCAGTTTTTTTTTTTTTTATTTTCTCATATCATCTCAATCCAAATGGGGTGTGTGTGTGATTACACATGCTTAAGAGAAGCTATGTTATTATTATTATTTTTTGCTCTTGCAAAAACATTAGTACATAGGAAATAAAGCTCGAACCCAAGAATTGTGTCTTAGGAAAGGATGCCCTTGTCCCTACCAATAGGGCTAAGCGTGGCTTCAGGAGTTATGGTTAAACATAATATTATTTGAAAGGGAATGGCTTCTCTCCAACTGAACTTTCAACTAGACTAGATAGTTGAGATTTTTTATCAGTAAGAATCATTAAATGATGGTTTCTTACCGGTAAGAGCCATTAAACGGAATACCCTTACTGGTAAGAATATTTGAAAAAATTTAATTGGGTCATATTTTCATAAACTCTTACCTGTAAGAAACTTCCGTTTAATGATTCTTATTGATAAGAAACCTTAACTATTTGGTTTAGTTGAAAGTTCAACTGAAGAGAAGCCAAATCCTATTTGAAATTTGTTAATTGCAAATTTTTCTTTACGCTTCTTTCTATTTTCCTTCCTATGCGAAGGTGTGATCCCTAACTTTCCCATGGTCCCATTCTTATTCGAAGGAACATATCCCTCATTTGCCTCCTTTAGAAAAGAAGACTTGGCCATGCCTTCAAGAACACCGCTACTTTCCCCTAGACATACTTGTAAAGGCAAATTATTCCTATGTTGCTATTTATTTAAACAATTGAAACATTTTTTTCCCTTAATCATTCTAACAAGTAATAAAAGTTCTCTTTCTATTCATTTCTTTCGTTTTCTTTCAAATCTCTCAATCTAAATGTGCCTTTAAGTAATTACAAAGGTAAGATCTAGGAAAAACAATGGTTAAATATGCAAAGATAATATCACTTCAAATTTGTCCATTGTTTGGATATCAATTTGTAAGATAAGTGTGAAGAAAAACATCTCAAAATTCTACAGAACTTTAAGAAATTTGTATCGAAATGTTCTCCGAATCAATGGGAAGGAAAACATCTAATAAGCAAAACGAGTTCTAAACATCTGCTGCAATTTGAACAATCTTTTTTCCAATGTTATCACCGCTAAAAAGTGCCATAAAAGCGGTTGGAATGCTTTCCATGCCATGTGAAATGTCCTCAAGCACCTCCATTTTCCCATTGCGAAGGTGATCAGCAGTTGTTGATAGGAAATCTGCATAAACATTCATCTGATCGGCGGCTAAGAAGCCTTGGATAGTGATTCTCTTATAAATAACATCAAGCATGTCCGGTGCAGCTCGTTTTGCGGCGTCTATGTACTCGGAGATTACCCCACAAACTGCAACTCTACCAAATGTGTTCATGTTGAAAACTGCAGCTTCAAGCAAATCACCTCCCACATTGTCAAAATATATGTCAATGCCATCAGGGAAGTACCTGTAAAATAAATAAATGTAGTATATGATAGCTTGAACTTTTTATGGAGAGAAGCTATTATTGTTTATGGGGCACTTTGGCCACATGTTCATTTTTAAACTTTTAGACCAATATGTCCAAGTTTTAGTCTTTTGGAGTTAAAATGATATCTATTTGTCTAAAAAGATACATTGTCCAAATCCTACCTATCTGTTTGTCCAAATGTCATTAATTTGTGCATCTATCTATTCAAATGTCACACACACACACACACACACATATATATATGGCGGAAGTGCTTCAAAATTTCCTTCTTGTTCCTTGTCCTACATTGATTTCTTATTAGTTTTCTTACACCTTTTATATGTAGACTTTTGTTATTGGGTAAGGGCCAGGATGTGGGGGAGACTATGTAAGCTTTGGGCGATATGTGTGAAGTTCATATATATATATATATATATACACACACACGCATGCATGTTGGACTTGGACTTAGGCTGCGTGTGCGTGTGAGCTAATACAATATATATATATATATATATATATATGTTTTTTTCCCTCTCATTGATTTTCTGTAAGATTCATTTCCTTTTGTAATTAACTATAATTAAGTAATTAACTAGTCGTTTCATAATTCAAGGGATTTTGACTGATTCACAATTCAAGGAATTTGTTTGATCAAATCATTGATTTATTCTTACCTTACTTTCAAACTTGGAATTATATATATACATATTCCTAGTATTTTAATATATAGAAAAAGTTCTCTTTTCTTCTCTGTTTTTCCCACACAGTTTCTTGGTTTCTCTGGGTTATTTTTTAGACGAGTTCAAGTCTTGCTTGGTGAGTGCATGCCATCAAGACTTGCCGTCGTATCCGGGAAAATGACTGCCAGAAGCTATTTGCACCAAGTGGGGCGAAATCATTTCTTAAGGACAGTGAATTGACTTTTGCGCCTCGATTCCATTCTTTCTGTATTATTTATTCTGCTATTTCAGTTTGTTAATCATTTAGAGTTTTCATATATTTTTTCAACAATATATACATGTGTCACCTATCTATTCATTAATTTGTCCACCTTACTACCACTAGCCACCTTACTACCACTAGCCACCGCCATCAGTACAGAAGACAACTTTTCCGACATATTCTTATCACCGAAAAAAAATTAATTATTGAACCTAATGTCATATGTCCCTATAAACCCAAAAATATAGACAATTTGTTTGGAAAAAATTTCATAAGAATAACTTACTCCTTCCACAAGGCTCTTGCTAACAACATAATATGATAGGAGAGAGACTATAAGTAAGCATAATTTCACCTTATTTTATTTTATTATATTAATATATATATATATATATATATGTATATATATATTTTTTGTGGAATTGTTGATTCTAGTGATTGAAATTTGTGCCATAATGCTGGAAAGAAATAGCACTTGTTAATGCTCGCCATCACAACCGTTAATAGCACTTCTAGTGATTGAAATTTGTGCCAAAAACGTTTTTTCCTTTATCATACATATGTGGATTAGGATTACCCTTTTGTTTTCAGAGTTAAGTTGAGTGTAATTGTCAGTGTGGAGATTATTATTGACGAGATCATTAGTGAGAGAACTAAGAAAAATTATATTTGTTTGTGATATATTTTAATGAGGGGATTGACTATATGAAATATCATAAATACCTTTTGGTGTTTTTGATATATTTTAATATTAAAAATTATATTTTATAAATATTATTTTTTACTATATTATTTTAATATTATATATATAACAACGTAGTAGCCCCCCCCCAAAAAAAATCACACACAAATATACAATACACAACATGGGCAAAATAGTCTTTTTCCAAACTAAACCCCTCACTAATTTTGAAATCAACTCTTGGAGGCTTTTGCTAATCCCTTCCTCCAAGACCAATGCTAATATGAAAATCCCAATCTCCACTTCACAAACAAACATAATTTTTTTGTGGTCCTTACTCACTAAGAATCCAATCTTCTTTATCTCTCAAAACAAACCGGACAACTTCACTAATCTCGCCCCCAATATAAAATAGACGAGGTGTAATTACCAAAAAAAAAAAAAAATAGTAATAATAAAAAAAAACATATAGAGTATCAAACCTTTTGAGTGTTGACTTGAGATCTGTTTCTTCTTTGTAGTTGAATGCATCATCAAAACCAAGCTTCTCTTTAAGCAATTTCACCTGTAATCCAAATTGTCACACACTCGTAATTCTAGGAATTGAAATTATTCATAACTCAATTTAATGACAATAAGACTCCGTTCGTTTATGTCAAAAATACTTTTTTGCATTTTCTTAACATTTGATTTAACAAAAAATAAAAGTCATCTAAAAATATTTTATATGATCAACAAAAAATGAGGTAAATTTGTGAAAAATATTTTGCCGAATCTAATGAGATATATATCACACAACCATCACTCGACACTATTGTCATCATGATCACCATCACCACCACGACCATTCTACTCACACCATCACAACCATCCACACCTAGGGATGTCCACCGGGCAGGTTTTGGGTGAGTTTGAAGTCTCCTGCTCTAGCCCTGTATCATACTAGGGCAGAGCAAATTGGGTTGGTAGTAGGGGTGGGGCAAGAGCAGTGTGGGTTAATTTTATTACTTAAGAAATAAAAATTATAAATAATACAATATATTATGGATAGTGATTTATAATTAATAAAATATAATATGAGAAATAAATGACTAAAAATGAATACTAAGTGTAATAGTTTAGGTTTAAATTTTATTATATTGGAAAAAATTAAATAATATATATACACATAAATATATTTAGCAAGGGTTTAACTTCTCTCAAGTTGTCATTTCAACTTGAGAGAGTATTTGGACTTAATTTTAAAATCGATTTCGATAATTCGAATCGTTTACTTTTTAAAACTTATTGAGGAGAATATTTATGCAAAAAACAAGATGATTGGATATCAGTAACTATATGTTTGAATTATATTTGTTTAAAAAAAAAAATACACGACAAATATAATTTCATGAATAGCTATTCATTTTTTCTAATATAAATTTGATTCAAACATATAGCTATCAATATCTGATCATCTTGATTTTTTACAAGAATGTTCTACTCAATGAGTCCCAAAAAATGAACGTTTTGAATTATTAAAATCGGTCTTAAAATAGACCTATTAAACCTAAAAGTTCACTCAAGTTGAGATGACCAACATAAGAGAAACCCAAACTATCAATAAGTTTTAGCAGTTGAACTTAATTCCTATCAAGTCCTATTGAAAATAAGTGCTAATAAAATCGTCGGTAAAAATAATTTTTTATGACGATTTTTTACATATGTCACTAAAAAGTGACACTTAATGAATCACGATTTTTATAAATTGTCACTAAAATTTGTAATTAGTGATTTTTTCTGTGGCAATTTTTTCAAATTGTCATTGAAAATTAGTGACTTTTTGTGATGATTTTTTTAAATTGTCGCTAAAATTTATAATTAGTAACATTTTTTATGATAAAATTTTCAAACTGTTGTTGAAAATTAATAATTAGTGACCTTTTTTTAATAGTGTTTGATGAAAAATGTCATTAATTATCATAGAAACTATTGGACAATAAGTTCATCTATTAGGACCTATACATAAGTCCCATTTAGTTAATATATATGAGGTAGGGGCAAGTTAAAATGTGACAGATAAAGCAAAACTCATCCCTGTCCCACTCAGAGGGCGGAACCAGGATTTTTAATTGAGGAAAGCCAAAATATGTCTTCTCTTTCAGATTTTTTTGATATATATATATATATATATATATTTATAATAGTACAATTTTAAAAGCTTAATTGATGTTTGATTTTATCGCGTTTTAGTACTTTTGCTTTGATTATTTTTTCTTAGATTTAAAACTTATAATATTTGTAGTGTTAAATTATTGTATTCATGTCCTATTAAGAAATACCAGAATACTATTTTGGACAAAATCCAATTTACCCGTTTGTGGTTTGACGCTAGAGTACTTTACTCCCTTATGGTTAAAAAATAGTCAAAGAAGCTCTATATAATTTTGAACTAAAATGCAACTCTAACTCTGTTAATAGTAAATAGAAAATGACATTTACACCGCTTACTACCTTCTCTTGCTTTTCTTTGGTGTGAACTGTCACCTTTGCTACAACTCACCAAATGCAATCAACATTTGCAATTACAAGTATATAGAGATGTATACACTTGAATCTGACAACGATCAGAAAGTTTGTTCCAAATTAATTTCAAATTAAATCACATAATTCCAAATTAAATTTATTCAACCATTAGAAACTTACCACCAACACTCACCTTAATTTCAAATTAAATTTTATTGAAGAAGTGAAGTATATATACTGCATGTGCAGTGACCGTGAAAGAATATATAGAAAGAGGGGAATAGATAAGACTGCAGGGAGAGAAGAAATCTGGGATAGAATTCCGGCCATGGAGCTGCAGTAGTGACATTGACGACATTCTGATGGTAGCAAAATTTTGAATTTTGGTTGAATATATGATTATATATATGTTTTATATATATATAAGAAAATTTAGGTTTAGATATATAGATTTGGGAATTATGAATAGTATGAATTAAAAAAGGGGCAGCAAAAAACTTCATCTTTAGTTTAGATCAGGGCATTGAAGAGGTGGTGGTGATGATGATGGGGTGATTGGTGTGTTAAGATTGGGGTTTTGAAATGGGAAGAAAAGGTGTAAAGGGTAAATTTATCTATTATGTAATTGAACTTTGACTTTATCATTTTTTTTCTAGCCCACTTTCAAAATCAACGCATGCTGGGAGCAATGTTTTCAAAATCGGATCGGTGAGTGAATCGGAAAAGGGATCGGGTAGACGGGTCACCGGTTCAACCGTCGGGTCAAAGCGGTCGAACCGTGACGTCATAATTAATATTATATGATTAAAAAATATAATTATAAATTATAAATAAATAAAAATATATATAAATAATCAAATAAAAATAAAAATTGTTGCATAATATTTATTAATAATGTTTTATAAAGTCTTAATTGATAAAAAAAAGTCACTTATTTTAAAGAAATTAAATTTTTTAAACATTCCCTCCAAATAAATTGATTGAATGCTAAAAATTCGACCACTGGGTCACCGGTTTTACCGGTTCGACCAGTGGGTCGCCGGGTTTTCCCGGTTTTGGCTCCAATCCGGTTTCAAGGGGTTGACCGGACCGGAACTAGGCCCGGTTCCCGGTCCAACCGGTTCGACCGGCCGGTCCGGTCCGGGTTTGAAAACATTGGCTGGGAGGTTAAGTGCAAAGCGGTTAAAATTACATGGGACTTTTTTTATTATTTTTGAACAATAGGGGAGCAAAGTGCTTTAGCATCAAATCGTAAGACGATAAATTGAATTTTATCATATTATTTTTAAAAAATGTTAATTATAATTGATATTAACAAAATATTTGACTACAATGATATAAAACGAATGTTTATTATAAGTCATTGCTCTCACTTAAAAAGTGAAAGGTGAATGAAAATGATGTTTTAATAAAAAGCATAAAAATATGCAGAAAGTGAATAAAAATGATGATATAAATTGAATAATTCAGATATAAAACAATACCAAGAAAAATAATTTTTGAATCTCCACCACACAAGAATTAAACCTAGATCACATATTATTTTTTCTTGGTACTATACTGTATCTGAATTCTTAATCTCTAATGTTACTTTTTGGTTATATTCAATTACATTACTCTTTGGTTATATTCAATTATAAAGAGCACTTGAAAAATATTGGGATAAGTAAAAAAAATGGAGGAGTTTTCAAAAGACAACAAAATTTTTTTATTCAGATTAGGATCAAATCAAATTTATTTAGAATTTAAAAATAATATACTAATTATAATATAAATACTCAAGATTATATAGGATTATAAGTAAAATTTTATATATTTCGAGAGGGGCCAGGGCAGGCCCGATCCCTTAACATTTTCGCCCCTTGGACCCACTTCCTTATCGGTGTGAAAAAGATTGGAAAGAAATGGAGCGGGTTATACCGGAGGAGTTGGATGGAGAAAAATAACCATTCATACCCACACCATCATTTTCAAAGAACCAAAAATTAAAAAAAATATTTGGTCAATTACATTGGTTGGAGTGTAAAAATGGCCCGTGCCTTGTGGGCGGTCCAAAACTTGCTCGTGACCCTGTGTGGGCCTGACCCGTTTAGGCCTGTTTGGGCCCAGGCCCAAGCCCAGTCCGAGTCTCAAGGCCTGGGCCTGGGCTTGGGCCATCATTTTGAAGTCCGACCTATCGGCCCACTTAAGGCCTACTCAAGGCCCGGCCTGCCTGATGCCCAGTGTCTTTTTTAGTAGAAATAATAAACTTTTGATAGAAAAAAAAAAAAAAAAAAAAAAGATCAGGCCTGCCCAGGCCCACCGGCCCGAATATCCCCGGGCTTAGGCTTGGGCTTATTATTTTTTTGGGCCTGTGACCCGACCCGACCCGACCCGAACCGAACCGAACCGAACCGAACCGAACCGAACCAAATTTTGGCGGGAGCCCTTGAGGCCAGACATGGGCTGGGCCAGGCCGGGCCAGATTTACACCCCTATACACTGGTAGTATTTATATTTTGGCCCTTGTGTCATTCTAATCCTTGTAATTTAAATTGATTTGATTTTGACCTTGAATTTATGAATTTATTTCAATCTAGTCCATTTGATTGCAATTATTAATGTTTTTTGATAATAAAAAAAAAGGCGCACATAAATGGTATACGTTATGTTTTTACAGGTAAAATTGTAAACTTGTTCAATTCAATAATTAATCTCAACCAATTCAATAACTATTTTTGTTCAGAAAATCCTAATCGGCATTATTAATTTGACCAAATTAATATAAAATCTAAAATTAAGAGTGAAAATCAAGTTAATTAAAATTATAAAGACAAAAATAACATAAGAAGCAAAATACAGGATTATTGATATAATTCACTAAAAAAAAATAAATAAAAATAAAATTGGCGGAAACAATATGGTAGAAAGGCAAACCTTTTGTTTGGTTCCAGCACAGCCGACAACATAGCATCCAAACAACTTTGCATACTGACCAACCAAATTTCCGACAGAACCAGAAGCTGCAGAGACAAACACTTTCTCTCCCTTCTTCGGCTTACATACTTGGAAAAACCCTCCATACGCTGTAAGCCCACTAAAACCTACAACACACCAAAGCACTTTTTAATTATATCATAAATTACAAAAATCAAAATATAAGTTATATCAATGCTACTCAAAGGAAAGAGATTGGGTATTTTGGAACTTTACAAAAACAATATAATAAAATTAACAAGTTGTCAATCAAAATGTAATAATAAAGCATGCATATTTATAATTTAAAAAAAAAAATGCATATTTTAAAGTCCAAGGTTGTATTTGAACTTTGTTGAAATTTGAAATAAAATTTTAAAACGCTTTAGGTTTCTCATTAATGAGTTTGGATGGTGAGTGTGACAATTATTTATACTCAGTTTTTAATTTGGGAACCAAATTGAGAAGATTAAAAAATTAGAAACAATAACAAAGCACGTACTCTTGTGTACCATTAAGTGTAGTTAATCCTAATATGAACCATGTTTGTGCATTTACATCATTGATCTTTAGACCTTATTCAGGTGCTCAATAAAATAAGAAAGTCTAAGTACAAAGAATCAAACACAACATAAACATAAATATCTCACAAATTCACAAATGTCTCACAAACACAGAAAACCTATGTTTAATTTTCTATATTTCTAACGTTGCTCTAATTAAATTACTGCACTGGACTTTGGCAAAGCAGTTGACATCACATGAGCCGGACCTCCGCAAGAACCGATTGCTCTCTATGGCCAGTGAAGTGTGATTCACTCCTGTCCTGTCAACTAAACCCCCTCTCTCTCTCTCTCTATATATATATATATATATATTGTGGATATTGATTTCCAAACACACAACTAAACAGAGAACTTAGTTGGAGAGCATGCGACAGAATATATTAAGCCAATCATCCAAGAAGATGAGAATACCTCGGTGGCTCGTCTACTTGGGGGTACTCCGATGATCAAGTCAGTCAAACAATCTCTCAAAGATACCAAACAAGTGCTAAACTCACAGAATAAAGCGTACCTTAGACCTATAAGGGTGCCTCACTTTTATAGCCAGCAATGCCCTAGTTCCCTAGAAGTCCACTTCATAGGACTCAAGCACAATGCTTATCCATACTAAGCGTCCTCTCTTATTTAGGACTCTTGTCCCCTATCCAAATATCTCAGATTCCGGCATTACCGCATCGAACCTTGGCAACCTCGTAATCACCTTGGCAAGCATGACCCGCCCACGTGACACCTTGGCCATGTGGCATCATTCTCAAAATACGTCTCCACAATTGCATCCTAGCTAGGTTCTGTTACCTCGGTAACCTGAAGTGATGGAACCTATATCGTCTGATTTCCAACCACGTCGGCCATATAAATGTACCTCTCTGACCGAAATCATGACTCGTTGGTTTCAGGTAACTAGGACTCAGATGCCCACTTCATCAAGAATCAAAAGCCAAGTTCTTTCAACATCTCAACCGAGATCGCTTCGCTAGTCGATGTCATTACCCCACTAGTTCAAGAATTTCAAGAGCATCCTCTGCGTATGAGTTGTTACACTCCATTACCCCAACTGTGTCATCCACGTGTCACCACCCACTTCGCCCTAGGTGGTTACATCAATTTTTGCCTCTTTTTATCATTTTAACAAACTCTCTCCTCTCTCCTATGTCTTTTCACTTTTCTTCTTCAACTCTCTCTTGCCCCAGATTCTCTCTCTCTAAAACTCCCAAAACACCATCTCCAAACTACGAAGCGTTCTGCAACTGCTCCCTCATCATCTCCAGCTAGCTTTCAACAGTCGTGCTCCGTTCAACAGAGTCGTTTAACCCCAGCGAACTTCTTTCTGGCTTCTATTCCTTCAGTTTTTTTCTATAAGTCTCTGAATCCCTTTCATTTTTTCCTTTTCTTTTACTGTTCTCGACTGTATCTCTTTCTTGATCATTGTACATTGCTTTACACACTGCATTTGCAATTGTATTGCCTTTAAATCTGTATCCTATGTTCTTTGTGTTTGTGCTCTAGTTTTGTTCATACTTCTTGCACACTGCTCTGCACTCAATTACTTGGATGTTAAGAATTGGTGTTTACAAATCTGTTAATGCCTCTAATTGTGTTTCTATGTCTTCGAATCACTTGTTCATACTTTGAACATCTTCTTGAATACATGCCACTGCACTAACCATAACTGTGCCTTTCTTTACATTGTTTCGATTTTGAATCTCGTTTTCTCTATTTTTCCTACTTGCTTCTAGATTCTTGTTCATTTTAGTGGTTCTTGCGCAATCATAGATTTAGGATTGGGATTTGTTAAAAACTAGTAACTTAGGAAAATTGAAACAAATTTTGATTCGAAACCCTTCATAGATCTCTAGAACCCTTACCCCAGTGCTTACTAGGATCTCGTTGAGGTACTAAGAACCTTCCCTGACATAAACCATTACCATAATCCATTAAACCGAGGTCATGGGAATGTTTAAGTGGAGGGTAGATTCACCTAGTAAATTAGAATACTTCTGCCAAGAGTTTAACATTCTGGCCAATGGCCACCTTAGGCTGGCTGGTAAAGAGGACTTCATGATGCCCAGAGAGACCTATATGCCCTTCCCTATAGTGCCCATAATCGAGGGTGGGGTTAGATTCCCCCTTGACATCCTTTTCTGAGAAGTTTTGCACTTTGACAAACTTAACCCCATGCAATTAGCCATTAATACATTTAGGGTTATTAACAACATAGCCGAGCTGTCTCGTCGAGAAAATGCTAGGATCACTCTCTCTGACATCCAATACTGTTACACTATGTGTGGCCTCAAGTCCTCCATTGGTTACACTTATTACCTCAAACCCAGATCCACCGCATACAAACTAATAGCCGACCTCCCAGACTACAACAAAGGTGCTGGTGAAGACTATCTCATTATCTCGAGCAACTGGGAGTTTACGCCAGACGATGACCTTCATTTCTACCCCTTGCGCCATGGAGTCTTTAGGGAAGATGATGGTAAGAACTTAGTCATCCCAAAGTCCCATATTCTTAACATTCATGCATATATGTCTTTCTGGTTCTAATGTTTTCTTTCATTTTTCCAGCTCTTCCTTAGCTGAGCAAATCTTTCCGAAAGTCTTACGTCTTAAGCCGAGATCTCAAACGGCTCCTGAACTTGCCCATTAAAGATTGCAAGGCCCCAATCCTCCTGAACTACGTGCCTACTTACAGCTCTCCTCTCCCCGACATTCCAAGGAATAGAACACCACCATCCTCTTCAACTCAACCATCAGTCTCTTCACTAAGACCAGACCAGGCATCCATATCTAATCCTGTACAGCAACCTTCCACCTTTGCTCCAGCCCAACTTATTCCCCCTCGCAATGTCAATGTCGTCACCGACCTCCTAACGCTCCTGCTAGTAGAACACGCAGTTGCACCAATGTCTGATCCGTCTAATCCTTTGCGAGCCCTTCATGCTTTCAAACTTAGCCGAGGGGTAACCATTGCCGTAACCACCAAAGAGCTGGGATGAAAATTGGCAATCGCTGAGGACTTATTGGCCAGTTTGCCCAACGTTGTGTCCTTGTAATCTATGCTATCTCCCCAGCCTAAGCCAAAACAAAAAAGGGTGAAGAAGGCTAAGGCCAAGGCCACAGTCACACAAATCCTCTCTGATTCTGAAAATGATCCAGAGGATTCTCTTCTAATATCCAAACTAGTCGATGCCGAGAAGAAGCCGGCCGAGGCTGAGTCATCCGATGCATCTTCGCCGAAGAAGCTGAGATCTGAAGGTCCAGAGGGTAGGGGTAGTTTCCATCCCGAGGAGCCCTAGGCTCCAAAGGTTCTTGTCGGAGATCGACCTCTCAAATTTGGCGACAGAGCTATTGAGAACCTCGAAGTCAGCGCCGCTCTGTCCACGGCCATTCTCCTCCCGGCTGACATAAATTAAATTGCCGACTTCAACTAGTACAAAAACTTTTCCATGATGATGTGGCATTTGGTCTTGGTAAGTTTCTTAACTTTTCTCTTTCCTTTACTGTTTTCCATTTTAGTTTTTTACACTTATCAAAAAATTTCTAACTTGCTTATTTTCTTGCAGGCCATCGAACATGCGCATTCACATGCGGTTAAGGGCGAGTTGGTGAAGAAGGATCTAATCAAAAAGACCCAGGAAGCTGTAGGCTTCCTTTCTTCACTCAACAAGGCGAGACAAAGATCAAGGGCCTGATGGATAAGGCCAATGTAACCAAGGCCGTCCAAAACAAGGTAGAGGCCAAAGCCGAGGCTGTTGCTAAGGTGGCGAAGGTCGAGGCCAAGGCTGCAGAGGTTAAGGCAACAGAAGCCAAGACCAGGTTGCAAGAGGCTCTTGCCACCAAAGAGGCTGAGCTTAAAGAGGCCTATGAGAAGGCATATGTGGAGGGATAGGCCAATGTTTGAGACCAATACAAGTGACAAGTCAATTTGGTCTACAACAAAGGCTATTACCTCGGGTGGATGACGGCTCTTAATGAACTGTCCGTCCCCGAGGACTCATCTCTCCGTGATATTAGCCGACTCAATGTTCTCTTTCCTTCCTCTCCCAACCGGTCCGAGGATGAGACAGAAAAAGAAGAGGTCGAGGGTGAAGAAGAGGTCGAGGGTGAGGTTGCTACTTGACTCTGAATGATCAGGTCTTGGATCTGACTGAAGATGATGGAGATGAGGTTTCCAAGAGTGCCTCTTCCAAAAAGGCCACTTTTGACATCGAGGTCTTTGCTGCCGAGAAGAGCTTGGACCAAACTCATCTGGAGATCGACGCTGAGATTGCGACTGATAAGTCTGCTCAGCTGTTTGCTGAGACCGAAGCAACGCCAATTGCCGAAGTGGAACAGCCTGAAAACAATGTGATAAATCCCAGTACTTAGGACTTTTTTCTTTCCTTTGATTGTACTTTTCTTCTAAACAATTTATGTTATGTCGGGCTGATGTGCCTCGTTTTGTAACCAAACAAGTTCTTCCTTCAATGTATGTCATTTTTTTTTTTTTTCTTTGACAACTTAGTTCCTTAACTTGGATCAGAATACCTTGGGTATATTATCTCGGATTAGAACTGATCAATTATCTTGGATTAACATATCTCGGATAGTATCTCTAACATTTGTCTCTGATAACTTTAACTTGTAATATTTTTCAATAAATTTTCACAAGTGTTATACTCATTCATGTTTCCTGCCCCTAATGTGAACCTAAGTGTCCCTTATGTTCCCATTAAGGATGCATCACTTAATTCTTGCCTAAGTCTGTCACTACAACATATAAGAGTTTCTAAAGGTGAAAATTTTGTTGCAAAAGACATTTAGGGACCAATTTCCATTGTCATGAGGCTAGTCGTTAAAAGATTGTCCCGAAAAGTAAAAAATAAGGCATTTAGCAACAAAATTTTGAAAATGTCACTAATAAATAGACTTTTAGGGACAAAATAATTTGGTATCAAAATGGTTTATTTTTTTAGACAAAAAATTTGGTCCTAAAAGGATAATAATTCATCACTATTGTCCAATTTTTGTTGCTAAAAATATAATGATAACACTTTTCGCAACAAAATTATTTGGTCCCTAAAACATAATTTTGCTCCTAAATTTTGGTCACTAAAACCTTAATTTTTTGTAGTGTGTCTTAGACATCCATGACCGAAGTCATCGCGTTTGGCTTGCCCAAACTAAGCACTTGACTAGTTTTGCCTTGTTTCACATTGAAACCTCGCCTTATACTTTGTTCAACTCTACCAACATGGCAAGTCTAAGTTAATCACCTTGTTCACCATGGGAACATCACCTGATTGTTGTTTAAGTCTAGCTTAGACATTCATGACTAAGGATATCGCATTTGGCTCGCCCAAACTAAACACTTACGGTTTGACCTTAGTGTATCGAGAGTACTAACTACCTCGACTTGTTTTACAAACCTGCCAAAACGTGGCTAGTTTCGCCTTGTTTTACATTGAAACATCGCCTTATACTTAGTTTAACTTTACCAATATGACAAGTCTAAGTTAATCACCTTGTTCACTATGGGAACATCGCCTTAAAGACTTTCTCAGTCCGATCTCACAATCATAAATTTTAACAACATTTGTAAAAAACAAAATCGATACTAGTATTTTATTAATACTTAAGCTAGAAATTCTTTACATAGAGAGGGAATTTGAAAAACAAAAATCAATGGTAGAAAAATTTCAAATTACTGGTATTCCATGATCCTGACAACTCTTTGCCATCAGTGTCTTCAAGCCAATAAGTGCCATTACCGCGATCGAGATGATGCGATATGGTCCTTCCCAGTTGGGGCCAAGCTTGCCCTCCATGGGGTCTTTTTTTATTGCCGACGGCCTTTCTTAGTACGAGGTCTCCAATCTGAAACTCCGTAAGGTTGATCTTCTTGTTGTATGCCTTGGCAAGTTGCTACTAGTATGCCCCTAGCTGAATTGCTGCTCATTCTCTTCTTTCTTTAATTAGGTCCATATCTCGGGTATAGAATGTCTTGTTTGTTCCATTTTCCACTCCCTGGATTTTGATCCCAGGGATGCCGATCTCAAATGGAATGACTACTTCGGTGCCATAAGCCATGGCAAAAGGAGATTCTCCAATAGATCTTCTTGGCGTCGTGCGATATGCCCATTGAACATTGGGCAATTCCTCTACCCACTTGCCCTTAGCAACTTCCCGTCTTTTCTTGATTCCATCCAAGATGGTCTTGTTGGCCGCCTCGGCTTGACCATTGCTTTGGGTGAAGCTTGGAATGGAATAGTAATTTTTGATCTTATACTTTGCACAAAAGTTTTTGATCATCTTACTGTCAAACTAGGTATCATTGTCTACCACAATGGCTATTGGGATCCCAAATTTGGTGATGATGTTTTTCTAGATAAAGTTTTTTACATCTACATCTTGGATTTTGGAGGAATAGCCTCTCATGATATTGCAGCAAGGACGTTAGCATATTAGCGGGTCTATTCCATCTTAGCATCTGCCGGCCCCAACGTCTGTACAAAGGATTCGAACCCATGATACAATCTTCTTGTATGTCGATTTAGCAAACCAATGCCTTAAGCCACTCAGTCATACCTCCAAGTTGTTGATCGAAATGGAATTTGATGTGCCAGGTATATTTTTTGAGAAAGAGAATTGATATATGACCTATTTGAAGCTGCCACTGGTATGCGAATGATGCATAATTATTTTCGTATTGGAGGAATAACGGCTGATCTTGTTTTGTTAATGAATTGAGTTGAGTGGATTTCCATATGCACAAACGACCATTTCGTTTTATGGTTGTTCCGTATATGTCTGTTTTGACTCGAATGAGCATTCTGATGGAACTTCAATTAAGTTATAGAAAAAGAAGATTCTTTACTTTTTTTTCTCTCCTGCTGAGAAAGCATTCAAAGTTTGGCTCAGATTGGAAGCTTTAGCGGATGTGCTTTTGATAAGTCCGAAGGGAATACGAGAGGGAACTTCTAGAGTAAGCAAGCTACCAGAAGCGAACCAAGGTCGAAAAGATTGAAAAATCAGTTATTTACAACCACATATGAAGGATCCTCGGAAAGTTAAGGATTAGTAATCCTTTTTAGAAATCGAAAGGATATCAACAGTTAGACAAGTGGGGAATGCTGGGGTGAATCAGAAAAGTTTGGGTAGAGCCGGATCTAACCGTTGGCTAGGTAAGCGTCCTGTAGTAAGAGGAGTAGTGAGGAAAAGACATAGGTTAGCCTGGGTTCTTGATCTGTATTTAGGTTCACTTCTACTAGTTCATCGACAATGGCTTGCCCTCTATCTTACAGCTTTGGGGGAGTTTGATACAATAGAAGAGCATGCATAGAAATCGGTGAGAGATCTATGGACACTTCTGCTATCATGAAGCGTTTTGTAAACTCCAGAGCTCCCGACTCAGATACCAAAGATTTACTCTATGATATACTAACTTGGAATTCGGTGAGAATGCTTATAGAGCTGTCTGATTGCTCTAGATAATCCTTATAGAGGCCGAGCTCCTTGTAACATTTGACGTACATAATGTCACAAGAGCTGCCTTGATCAATTAGGATGCACCTCACTTGGCAGTCTCCACTTTTCAATGTCGCCACCAGAGCATCGTTACGTGAATGATGTACCATATCTATGTCCTCTTTAGTGAAGGATATCATTGGCCCCCGACATCCATTTGTCCTGGGCTTTTTCTGTTAGATCTGGTAAACATGTTACAGATGCCTTACCCTTTGAGTCTCTCATCGAACTTCATTTTCATTGACCTTTGAGTGAATCACGTTGATTTCTTGTGGTCCCTCTGCCTGCAGTAGTGGTAATGGTGGTGCTGCCGCCAGTGCTTAGGCCAGCTTCGTTTGCCCCTCTTTTGTTTTTGTCTCGTCGATCAGGTCTCTCAGGTGTCCCTATTTGACGAAATCCTCCAAGTGTGACCCGGCATCCTTGGGTCATGTGTCCATTTTTCTCATGGTAGGCACAGTCCCATGTATTTCCCGGGACCTTCTGTGATGCCCTATAGTATGGCTAATTCCTTATTCTTTCCAAGATCTTGTATATGGAGATCTTGAAGACTGTACTCATTGCCTGCATGGATCTCAATCCTATCTTCTGCCTATTAGTGCTGGTGTATCCTTGACTTCGTTTCGATGAGCCGTTTTTCTTTTCTTGTTTTGATACATTCATTTTCTTCGCCTTCCTATTTTTCTCTGCCCTGGCGTATTTTTCGATCCGTGCCATTAATTCTTCCATTTCTTTGAGAGTGTCTTTGCAAGCGATTGCCAAAGTGTGCAATCATCATCTAAGCTGTTCTTAAAAGATACGATTGCGAGTTCCTGGTTACAAGCCAGAATCCAGTTGTAAACCTCATAGTATCTCTTAACGTAGGCCCTAAGACCTTCACCATCGCTGATCTTTAAAGCCAGTAGGGAGTTCACCCTCAGTGGTTGCAATTTGTTTGTAACAAACCTGGCCACAAACATCTCAGCTAGGCCTTCCCAACTCTTTACACATCCTTTTGGGAGTTTGTGGAACCAATCTAATGCTATTTTCTCGAATGATGACGGGAACACCTTATATAATAGCTATTCGTTTCCACTCCACAAAGCCATTGAATTTAGGTATAAACCGACATGAAAATTTGGGTCAAACTTACCATCATAGATCTGAAACCTCGGCATTTTCGGTGCTTTGAACGTATCCAACTCTATCGAGAATGGCATCTTCGACTGGGTGTTGGATGTGATCTTGGCATCGTGTCTCTTCCTTCAGAGGTAATTTCTCAAGTCCTCATTCGTTCGTCAGGGAGCTCGGCTATCAGTTGATTTCAGCATTTTCGGCGCGTTGCTTCCAGTGTTAAGGTTCATTCTCTTAGACTTCTCTATGTCCACTGCATCATCAAAACAAAGGCCCTACCCATGGATCTGCCGAGACCCCCTGGCGTAGGTGCCCTTAGTTGGCGGTGTTCTTTGGGACTTCTCTCGCACTGGCTCTATTTGCTTGGCATCTCGTGATTACTGACGTGAATTTCTCTGCCCCTTAGCATGCTGTGGGACAGTTGGTACTGCCTTCTGTCTTTTCTTTTGCACATCGACTTTGGCTACTGGTACCAGTGTGTCTCGCAAGGGAAACACTAGTTGTATCACGTTGTTCTGCATCATGAAGTTGATCACTCTCTGCAAGTCTGTCAATTTGTTCACCATGTCCTTCAGTTCCTCATCTCTTCTCAGGCACCTATCCTTTTATACCTGGAGATTGCCTTCGTGGTAGTACTCATCTCGACTACCCTTCTTGTTCCCGTTTCGGCCCCTAGCAACATTGTTCGCCTCGGGGTCGACCTCTTGTGCTTCTTCGTTATTGTTCCCTCCTTTAGTATTAGGATCCATGTGTTCCTCTCCATCAATGTAAATGTCATCCCCAATTCTCACTTTCTGTCCATTGTTGGCCATCTATTTTATACTAAGTTCCCACAGACGATGCCAAATTGTGGGTGTTGATTTCCGACCATACAACCAAACAGGGAACTTAGCTGGAGAGCATGCGACAGAATAGATTAAGCTAACCACCTACTAACAAGAAGATGAGAATACCTTGGTGGCTCGTCCACCTGGGGGCACTTCGACGATCAAGTCAGCCAAACAATCTCTCAAAGATATCAAACAAGTACTAAGCTCACAGAATAAAGTGTACTTTAGACCCACGAGGGTGCCTCACTTTTATAGCCAGCAGTGCCCTAGTCCCCTAGAAGTCTCACTTCATAGGACTCAAGCACAATGCTCATCTTAGACTCTTAGCTACATAGGGATAAACTCCTCGAGAGCCTTATTCTTATCTAGACTAAGTGTCATCTTTTATCTAGGACTCTTGTTCCCTATCCAAATATCCCGGATTCTGGCATTATCGCACCAAACCTCAGCAACGCCGTAATCACCTCAGCAAACATGACCCGCCTACGTAACACCTCGGCCGACATTTTGAAGGTACCTTGGCCACGTGGCGTCATTCTCAAAATACTTCCCCACATATATATATATATATATATATATATATTCTATATATTTTGTATTTTGAAAAGTTAGTAAAAAGTTGACTTTTTAACTTTTCTATGACTTTTTTAGCCTTTTTGTGTAAAAAATTAAAGAGGTGATGTAATCCTAAAAAACCAAAAAACTGACTTTTTATCAGTTTGCCAAAACGCTCCTATATATATATATATTAATGCACACTATATTCATTCAACAGAAGTTGCTGCCAACAACTCACAATTTATTTATTTATTTATTTTTAATATGACTTGACACATTATATTTGATATTTAAATCTACATAAAAGAATTAAAAAAAAATCATAAAATTAAAATTCATCAAATGGATGCTTGCAGGGTACAAATTGCTGGATAACTCTTTGGAACTCTTTGGAGCTATATGAAATAAGTAATTAACTAGGTACATATTGCTAGATGCTTTCAGGCCAGCCCTGGCTAGATGTCATACCTATCACGTAAGCACTAATTGATGATCGTCATGGGCAATTACAAATCAATAAGTACAAGAAATATGGAGGAAAATTTTATGGGGGAGAATTATTATTTAGTGGAACTAAAAAAACAATTAACATAAATATGGAAGGGTGTGACTAAGAGTTGCACCCTCAGAATATTTGAGCTGAACCCTTTCACAAAATGGGTTGCACTTCTAATGTTTTGTTAAATTTTTTTGGTCTTACATCCTAAATTGTAATTCTCCCAATTTAATAATACATACCTTGAAAAATGTGTGTATCATATGTATCATTTAAGACTTTTGTGACATTTACTTATGACTTATTATGTTATTAGTTGTGACTTGGTTAGTTATGATTTAGTTATTTCTCATCTATGACTTGGTTATGTTTTGGTTAGTTATGACTTAGGCCCCATTTGACAAGTTAAGTTGGGGTTAAAATAGTCAATGAGTCAAAATATCCATTCACATCATTCTCTCTATTTTTTTGTACATCTTTTCGTAAAAAGTTAGAAAGTTGATTAAAATAGCCTATTCCCAAACATTGCATTAGTTTTTGTGTGAGTAATTTTCCGATCACACTGCCAACTCAGTAATCAACTGGAGAGAACTGGCAGAATAGATGACACCTGACTAACCTGCAACAGAAAGAGAAGATTCCGGCGGTGGTTCTTCCACCCGGGGGTACTCCGACGACCAAGTCAGTATATCTTAAAGATAATCAAGTGCTAAATTCACTGCTCCCAGCATAAATTGCGTACCTTAGACCCATGGGGGTGTCTCCCTTTTATAGTTTTTCTCAATCCTAGTCCCACTAGAAGCCTGACTTCTATAGACTCCCATTTAGTGCTTACTTTGGACTCCACAAGAGATAAGGATAGATTCCCTAGGAATACTATCCTTATCCATCTTGAAGTCTTTCTTCATTCTAGGACTCCTGTCCCTTATCTGCTCATCTCGGATTTCGATATCTTCGGAGGTAACCTCGGCGACACCGAGATAACCTCGGCCAATGACCAGGATACGTGGCACCTCGGCTGACACGTCGGTGTCACCTTGCCACGTGTTGGTACTCAAAAAATATTTCCCTACAATTTTGATTAATTGTGATTATACCTTCGTGGTGTTTGGTCATGACCCTAGGTTATGATATATTGTGATATTAGTTATGACTCAATTATGACTTATTGTAATTGTAATTTTGATTATGATTAATTAAGTTATGACAAAAAGTGATTTCAGTATAATACTTTATATTATCAACACTACAAAATGTCATAATTTATATATAATACATATTTTTTGAGGGACATGTATTTTAGCATTACCCAAAATAAGTAATATAATGTTAATATAGTACAAGAAAAACTTGCACGCATGTTTTGGTAATTATTTTGGTTAAGCCACTGTAGTTTCCCATTAATAATTTGAGATAACTAAATGATATTAGTGTTATAAAATTTTTGTAATTATAAAGTGGCTTTAGTGAGGAGTTTGAGTACAAAAGTTACCAAAAATTCCAACATGATAGGAGAGTGGAAAGCCCATGGTGTCCAACTTATTTAACATGACAGCTCCTTTTATTACACTGTACTCTCCCCAAGTGACAACTCCAGCAACCAAATCATCATTCTCAAAGCCAGGGTGTCCTGAAGCCACAACTCTTCCCAAACCAAAAGCATCAATGGCCTGTTCACACCCATAACCAATATATTAAGCAAATAGCAGGCATAAGTGCCAAAAAAAAGGAAAGAAGTCAATCTCTAATCCTAGAAATTAGTATATGATGCAACTCTGAAATGGAATGTTTTTTTTTTAACCTCCCAATGAAATGAAATGACCATTCAATTAAATTAGTGAGACAGTGATGATTTTATTCTCAATATAAATTTATTATTCCATTACAGTCTCATTCCAATAAACCAAGTACTCCATAAGGTTAGCACACAAATTTGAATCCTGTGAAACGCTCGTCCCCATGCCCCCCTTCCCTTGGGACTATCCTAGGGATCGATAGTCCCAATAATTACACATTATATACAAGAACAAAAAGGTTTGTATGTTTAGTGTGACTCACCTCACCAGGAATAATGCCAACTGCAAAACTGTGAGCTTTCTGTGAGGAGCTGTAACTCTTCATCCTGTTTAGTTGGTAAGGATCGATTGATAAATAGAAGGTTTTGACAATAACATCATTGGAGCCAGCCTGAACTGAGAGAGAAATTGATTCAGTCTTGAGCTCAAAGTCAGACTCTTGTGGTGCACCTTCTATGTGCCTCTTAATTGTTATGAACTTGTTCAGAACTTCCATTATTTCAAGGTCTTTTCAAAGCTCAGTAATTCAGATGTATGAAGAAGAAGAAGAAGAAGAAGAAGAAGAAGACGAAGAAGAATATGAGCTACTTGTTCATATACAACCTGACTGAACAATTTGGGTTTTCCTTAGTACCTTCACTTATATAGACAGCATCAGCTTGACCACAAGGTTGGGAAGATACGTTTTTGTCATGATAAAACTTTTTCAGTGTTGGGTGACCGGTAAATAGTTGAAAACAATATATATATATATATATATATAGGGCAATTCGTGCAAGTGCTTATCATATGTATTTGTATAAATTTTCACAAATATATATAAGTTATTTTACAAAATTACACAAGTTTTTACAAATATACGCAAGTTAACTCATAAAAATTTGAGAAATCACAACTTAAATATATTTGTGAGAACTTAGGCAATTTTATGAGATAATTTATATATTTTTGTGAGAATTTACGCAAGTACATATGATATATATCTTGTACACCCAAACACTTTCCAAAAATATATATCGTTTGGGAGCAGACTTTTTTAGTAATTTTTTAGCTAAAATATTATGTACAAAAAACTATTATGTTTGAGATAATTTTTTAATTTTTTACGAAAAAATGTGCAAAAGATAGAGAGTTTTAACTTTTAGGCTGAAAAGACAAATCTCCAAACGAGGCAAGTAAACTAAAATATGTCGAGAAAATTTATTCCAAATATGATTAACAACAAACTAAAATTCAAATATATACCTAACTCTATTTTTTCCATAAAGAGCTTGTCAATTTTTGTTTGAGATTCATAAAATAATTCTCATAATTTGATGACTCATAACGATATCATATAATTGGTGTCAAATTTTAACTTATCGCACACTCATCCATATAAGGACTATCTCTATTACCATATCATAGTAAATGATTTTAAAAATTTAGCCTATGTTTAGGAAGAACTATTTTAACCTGACTTCTTAGATCATCTCTAACGGTAGTAGGCATTTTACTTATCTAAATATTACTATAAAGTATACATTTTATTTTACCTATCAACTGTTTCATGTTTCTACTCTAACCATGCTCTTTATTTTAGCTATTCATCCAAATAGTATTAATTTTATAGAATGCCACGTCAACAACAAAGATGGAGGGAAATAATCCTAATGATTAAATACATTTTGCCTAGCCTTGAAGGCTAGCTACATGTAGCTAATGAATGTGAACTGAGCCAAAATGTATAATCATATGCCTAGTGCATTGGAGTTGAAAAAAATGAGTCACATTAGACATTTTGACTAACAAGCATTATATGCCTAGTGGGTTGGAGATGCTTTTATTTTAATCTAGCTAAAAAAGTTTTATTTAGAAAGAACTTTTGATTTTTTTGTAGTTTTGTAAGAGAAAAAAGTAAAATAATTATGATTCGAATATGATATTTGTTTTATTAATTTTTAAACCTATTTTATCTTTTAATGAGAAATTAGTCCCAACTTACTTTCCAAACGAAACGTTAAACTATTAATCTCTAGCATTTCTTTTTTGAACTATTCTCTAGCATTTCTGGCGCACAGTTCTTTTTATTTATTTATTTTTTTGCTACAGGAAAATCTTTATATCCTTCCGCAGGTTCAAGACAGCGCTCAAGTCGTGATCTCTAGCATTTTTGACGCACAGTTCTCTCTCTCTTTTTTTTTTTTTTTGGTTGTTGCAAGAAAATCCTCACATCCTCCCATAGGTTCAAGACAGTGCCCGAGTTAAGATCACCAAATAGTCTATTATTCGTTATAAATTTCACTTAAGTCAAGATTTATACAATAGGAGAGAATTAAACCTATACCAAATATTATGTTTGTAGTAACTTGAGATCCCTAACTAATTGCGCTAAGCCCAAGTAGTCTTCCTTTTCTTGATTATGAAAAGTTTCAATTTTCATTCAGTAATAGAGTTCCAGCACATATTTGTGACGCACAGTTCTTTTTCTTGGATTATGAAAAGTTTCAATTTTCATCCAATAATAGAGTTCCAGCATAAAGTTTCAATTTTCGCCCATATTCCCGATTCAATTTTCTTGGACTATAGTTAGTACCATATGTGGTAAGAAATTGCCATTCAACTCTCTCTCTCTCTCTCTGTCCAATGCATAAAACAACAATCCATTTCGTTTTCTTCGTTTTTATAAATATTAAAATCTCTCTCTCTCTCTCTCTCTCTCTCTCTCTCCAATGCATAAAACAACTATCCATTTCGTTTTCTTCGTCTTTATAAATATTAAAAAAAAACATTGATTTTTATTTTTGTATAAAATTAATTTTAAAAAAATTTGAAAATATTTTTTTGAAGTTTTACTAAAAGGTGGATTTTTTATTTATTTATTTATTTATTTAATTTAAATGGTCCTAGAACACAATACTGTGTTACTCAAAAATAAGAACAAAAACAAAAATGACAAGAAACAAATTTTAAAACTTATGTTAACAATGAAAAATTCTAAACAACTCATTTACTTATGGTTTTCATTTTTGTGCAAAAATAATTGTCAAAAATTTGAAAACAATATTTTGTGTTTTCCAATGAGTAAGCTGTTTTTAAACACCAAAACAATTTTTAAAAACAATTTACAAATAGGATTTTGGTAATCTCCAAAAAAAAAAAAAAAAACATAAAATGAAAACACAACTAATTAAAATAAAGTTAACTTCATCACATGAGGGTAGTTACAAAATCAATTCAAATGAGGGAAAGTGATAATTAATTTGTTGTGTAAAATGGTTGTGTAATCTACCTATAACAAAGCATTTGTTTATGCTGGAGAAGATGACAAGAGAGGTATAAGAAGTACAACAAATCCATTGATGCTTCTTCACAACCTGATGAGCTTTAAATAACACCCAAAAACAAAAGAACAAAAAAATAAAAAATAAAAAATATTATTGCCGTCCTAAATATACCAAGTGACAATGGACTTGGAGAAGATAGGATCGCATGCGACATGAAAACGGCATTGGCTTGACCATAGTATTTGTTGCTTTATTGGAAACTTTGGTCTCTCTCCGTAGAATGAAAAGAATTAATTACTAAAGAACTAAACTTCAAAACTCCAAATACAAATGGCATAATTATGCTTCATCTATTGCATGTTCGGATGCGTTAGTTTGATAAATTGTTGGGATCTATTTCTTAATAATTTAATGGATAACATAGTTGGTGTAGTGATAAAAGTACTTAACCTTTAGATCGAGCCAATGTCACATATAATCCTTGTAATTTTCTTTTTGTATCAACTTATTTCTTATAATTTTAATTACATCAATTTTTTTTTTGATTTTTTTTTTTTTTTATATTGTGTCATTTTCATCCAATTGATAACACTTAGTTAAAAATTAGACTAAAATCAAGAAACAAAAATAGTCCATTCACTATTCTCAAGTGATTGAGGAGTTAACATCCCATTTACGGTCCATTCCATTTTGAATAGGGCATTTTATATATGATTTTTATTTCAATTTCTTAACAAATTTTATTAATTGGACTAAATTGATACAAAGTGAAAAGGGTAAACTACTAATAGGTCTTAATAGTCGGACTTAATTTTCATCAAGTCCTATTGAAAATAAATTCTAGTAAAATCGTCACTAAAAATAATTTTTTGTGATGGTTTTTTACACGTCACTAAAAATTGATAATTAGTGACTTTTTTGTCTCGCTTTTTATAAACTGTCGCCAAAACTAACAATTAGTGATGTTTTCTATGAGGAAATTTTCAAATTGTCGCTTAAAGTTGTAAATTAGTGGCTTTTTTTGTGACTATTTTTTTAAACAATTGCTAAAACTTATAATTAGTGATATTTTTTGTGACAATTTTTAAACTGTCGCTGAAAATTAACAATTAGTAACGTTTTTTTAATAGTGTTTAATGAAAAATGTCATTAATTATCATAGGACCTATTGGACAATAAATCCATTTATTAGGACCTACACGTAAGTCCCCCCAAGTGAAAAATTAGAGGGAAAAATTAATATGGTTTATTAGTGATAAGCCCATTTCTGTGGGGGTATGACATTAGATCCACATATTGATCTTTTTTGGAGATAAGGACATAATTAATACAATTATTTAGTAAGGACATGTTAATTTTTTGAAGATTTTTTTTTTCTATTTTTATCCCACTATCGTCGGACCACTGACAGCTGACTGCCAGACTGTCGTCAGACTCCTGTTTGAGCAAAAAAAATGACCACAAAAGTCACTAAAAAAGTTGTCAGAGGTGACTGACAACACCGATTGGTGGTGATGGTGTTATGAACAAATAGAAAAATCAAGTGGAAAGATAAATGACATATGAAAAAATAGGAAAATGACACACAAACAGATAAGTCGACGGATAGATGACACATGGACATGTAGGTGGACATATGACGTAGTAGATATGTCGACAAATGGACAGATAGGTGGGGGGTAATATGGTCTTTCAAATTATTTTGTCCTTTTGACCCTAAAAATAATAGAGCTAAAGAATATTGGGAAAATTCTATTTCCATACACTTAATTAGCTCAGCGCACGTCTTTTCTCAATACACACATCTATTAATTTGATTATTAATTAATTTTCTCAATTCACACACTTAAAGTTACAATTATACCCGTCACTCATAATTATTATGCACACACCACTTTATCCTTATTCCCATACACTTTTACTTTCTTCCAATTGCTGATTTGCACGAGCAAGAACAGAAACAGCCAAAAAAAAAAAAAACCACCCGAATCCAATTGAGGGAGATGAATTTCCATCCACTTTTGCTTTCTTCCAACAAGCCAATAGCTTTTGCTTTATTCCAATTGAGGAAGATGAATTTCCATCCATGGAGATGAGCCCCTCAACTGTGGTTCTCTCTAACCATCCACCCGAATCCTCCAAAGCTTTTAGGCCCTCTTTGTTTTCAGAGGTAGAATGGAGGAGATTTATAGTGAGGGATTAATAGTGAGGGGATTAAGTAAAATTGTATTTGTTTTGATAATAGTTGTTGGTGTAAGGATTGTTAAATTATTTTTATATAAAAAAATACAAAAAATACAAAAACATTAAACATTAATGTTCAAAAAAAATGGCCAACATGTAAAAAATAAAAAAATAAAAAATTTCCAGAAAAAAATAAAACAAATAAAACAATGATTTTTACTTGACAAAAAATACAAAAACTTAAACATTAATGTTCACAAAAAAAAAAAAAAAAAAAAGCCCAACATGTTAAAAAAAAAAAAAAAAAGTCCGGCGAACTAATTTCTAATATCAAGTCTCACGAGCCTATTCTAATCCCCTCCCCAAGGGGATTCGTAGTCCGGAGGGGATTACGAATCTCCTCTCCATCTCTCAAAACAAACATGATATTAATGGGTCCCACCTCACTATGAATCCCAATCCTTTCCCTATAACCCAAAACAAACAGGACCTTATTCTCCACACACCAGCAGTCTTATTGAAGCCAAAGAAATTGATGAAAACTCCATTTACTTGTTGCTTAACCTCAAAATGAAAAGCTAAATTAATGTTCTGCAAGTAATAGAGGAGTATAGAGTGTGTAACAAATAATGTGACAACAATGGAAAAACTAGGATTTTTTTTTAAAAACTCAAAAGGTATATATTGAGATTTTTTTTTCCCTTAAAAGATGTGTCAGAGAATTTTTTCATATAATATTATGGAGGTTGCTGGATGTCTATTATGGTCATTTTATTTAGGATATAATTGTCATTAAATTAATATTTCATTAAGTATGTGTCCTGAGCTAACTAGGTGTGTGGAAATGGAATTTCCCAGAATATTGCCATCCAAAAACTTTGAGACTAGACTTATAGCTCGATTTCCCAAATTAATGGAATTAAAATTACATGAATCAAATTGATACAAAGTGTAAATAATAGTGACTAAGGATAAAACTTTCCATGATATTGGAATTCTAATTTAAGGAGCTCCTAAGTTAATGTCTTGCAATTTAAGTATTGATTTATTTGTGTGAAGAAAATTAAGGAAATAGGGGAAAGGAAGTTGTAGTCGTAGTAATAAGACTCAAACCCAAGTTTTACATCCAGTAAGGAGCACCTCAACCAGTAGAGCAACTTGTAGACACTCCATTTTGGTTAGCTATAATACTTGGTCCCGTTTTGGAAACTCCGCCGGATAATGAATATAAAAAATGGTTTGGAACCCCTGATTTGTCAACTTTTACCCATAACTAGATGCGTTTAGATGGACCTTAGCCTAGCCAAACAACCTAACCAACCTTTTTAGATCTATTTGAGATATATTGGATACCCTAGGGTTCATTCCTTTCATTCTCCTCCCATCTCTCGCAAATTTAGAATATGATTTTATCTGCTATGTGACATTTTATGTGAAAAACTTTTGAGTTTCAAAAATTGGTTGATTTTAATTTGTATTATTTTCAAAGAGACTTTCCATGATATAAGATTCTATTGAATCCGATTTAAAATGAAGATTTGGTAGACGTTTTACGATTGCTCATCGATTTTTGACAAGCGATAGCAAAATGGTCATTTTACAAAATCAACAAACTAGACTTGGATTGGGCACTTTTCATTTCAAATTGGGATTATTTATTTACTAAATAAAATAATTTTCAAAATATTTTGAAGCCTCAAGCTCAAGAACCACATTTTGAAATTTAAAAAGCTTAGAAATAGTAAAGAAAACACAAAACATCATGCACGCATGCCTAGATGGTCAGACTGACTATCCGAACAATTTGGAAAGCTTATAGATAGCCGAACTGGCTGTCCCAGAGAACCGTACTATAGCGATTCCGATATAAACTCGACCTTTTTGTATCTTTAACTCAGGTTTCGTGGTTTCGTAGTGTTGTTCATGTTCTTTTCCCCTCATACTTCCTTGAGTTTGGCTATTGGATTGTAATGGTTGCATTTGGAACAGGTTGGTTGCTTGGTTTTCAAACTTTTGTTGCCCAGAATTTTACTCCTCTACTCGAGCAACACTTCTTGCGCTCGAGCGGACTTTGTGAACTCTCAATACTTTTGCAAGTCTGTAAAATTACTGGGAGAGTGTATTCTACGCTCGAGCGGTGTTTTCTGCACTCGAGCGGCCTTTTTTGTGCTCGAGCGTTAGTCTGTTGTCTGCAAAACTACTGCAAGTGTGCATTATGCGCTCGAGCGGAACAACTTATTGTGTTTAATGCTCGAACGTCACTTCTTGCGCTTGAGCGGATTGTGCGTATATCAGTTCGCAGCAGCACCTTTCTATATCACTTTTTCACATCTTTTTCTCTCAAAACCCTAGATCTAGAGCCTCTCTCTCTAAAACTCACTCTCTCTCTCTCTCTCTCTCTCTCTATATTTTTATCTAGATCCGTTAGTTTCTCTACCCTAGTGTAAAGAGGCAAGAGCTTCATTTTGGTCTAAACAAAACTTGGTTTCGGTGTCTTTGAAGTTTCTTCCTTGCTTTGCTCGTCTTCTAAACTTGAGGTATGGACTTTCTACACTCTTCAATGAGTTTTAACTTAGTTATTTGTTAATGTGTGAAGAATATTGGAATTTGGAATGATTTTGAACCAACCTAGGGTTTTGGTTTAAAATCAATAGAGGGGTTTTTAAATGTATGTATTAAAAATAGTTATGGGAGTAGATGCGAGGTTATGTGGTGATAAATTTATTGATTTTGATACCCAGGGTGGATTTTGGAAGAAAAATGAGTTTTGCCCTAAAATGTCTCAAATAGTTATTTTGTATAAATAAATGAAATTGGCATTGGGAATATAAGATTGGATGGATGTTTATATAAATGATGGAGTTGGATATGTATTACCTCTCACTTATGGAAATTTGGATAATTTATCTGTCTTGGATATTGTATATCTATTTAGAAATATCTGTTTTTGGCTATCGGTTGAGGATAGCTAGGATTGTTGTAGAAATTGCATGAGAATTAGATGAATTGAAACTAATCTCTTGTTCGTTGTTATTGAATATGACTATGTATTTAATACATTGTAAATGTATGATGTTTGGGAGAAGAAAGATGATGTACTCCATGTTTGGGAGAAGAAAGGGGATGGACTTCATTAAATTAAGTTGGCCTGTGCGTCTACGGTGAAAGTCTCGAAAACCGCGCATATATATAGGTGTCGATTTTCGTGGACAAAATATCCGTAAAATGGCAAAATGGAAGTGTTTATATAATGGCTATGTTGGTTAGGGACCCACTGAGTTGCATCCTCAGTTTGGTTGTTTGAGTGAAATGGAAATGATTCATGAATTGAGATAAAACGGATTGAAATATAAAGTTTGACATAATGTGGTTTTGTAAAAGAGTTGTAAATGATTGATCATGGGCATTGTGTGCATGTCATACTTATATCTTTGTTAAAATTTATATATTGTGTTAGATTTTCTCTATTGGGCTTTGGCTCACTGTACTTAGGAAAATCATTTTCAAGTGCTGACAATATACCTCCACCAAGGACTTAGCTTGGGTGGATTGTGGAGCTGAAGGCTCAGTTTTGTTATCTTGTATTTAACTTTTGTACAAGCCTAGGGCTTTATTTGTATTGAGCCTATGACTCATTTTTGATGTACCCAAGCCTTGGCTTGGAAAGATGTAAGCCTTTACGGCATATGAACATTTGTTTAGCTTTCATTCCTTATCCCTTTTTGTATATTAATTCTGATTAATGAGAGCTTATCATTTTAATTATGTCACCTTGTATTAGTTGTTTGGAGTTGGATTATTATAATTATTTCAGGGCGCTACACGTATTGGCTCTGTTGTGTTGATTTTGGTTATGGTGTTTTGTTTTTTGTTTGCCCTCGGCTGCGCAATTTATCTTATCACAATCCATTTTTGCGAATCCCACATCATTTTTTTAGCCTTTAAACCAATTTTCTAGAAAAAAAAAAAACTCAACTAATTCATAAACCCTAACCTTCTATCATACATTTCCAAAATCTCTACCAATAATCCAAAATTTCTCTATAAAAAATTCTGCACACACACAAACACACACCCATAAACCCATGTTAAATAAATGAAAGAAAAACCCAAACTCTTGAAGACAAGAGGAGAATATGAATTCTAGAAATCGTTTGAATCGACTTTTGGCTTAGATGATATCAAAGCCCTTGTTAAACTCTATGATGTTAATACCTCGGACAGGGATCGATTCTGACTCTAATGGCTCTAAATCAAAGGTTGAAAGTGTGTAGTTATGGTAGAGAGAGAGAGAGAGAGAGAGAGAGAGAGAGAGAGATGTAGTAAATGAAAAAAGAGATAGAGTTTTCTATAGAAAATGAAAAAGGGTTAAAAAATACTAGGATGACAGGCAGCAATGTTGTAGCTTTTTAGCCTTGGTCACTCATGTAGTGCCTCGCTGCACATGTAAAGCTCAAGAAGAAAGGTACTCTCACTCCGCCACTCGTGCGGATCTCAAAGCCGCTTTAGCGGTGGCCGACCACTTGAGCAGTGCCTTGCCTAAAATCTTGGTCCTCTACTGCTTCTCGATTGCGGTCAAATTCTAAACAAGCTCACTTGTTCAAAAGTGTTTCTAGGTCCTCGCTTTTCATCCTTACGCCTGAAACACAAATATTAAAAACAACAAAAGTTAGATAGGAATTAATACCTTCTTCACACAATCAAAACACAATTCATCAAATCAAGGATCCGAAAGTGTATCGGGCATCTATCTAAATGGGTTAAAATCAAGTTTAAGACCCGGGACGCTACACATAAAGTTGGTTATGTTTATAACATTGCAATGGATCGCGATAAGTTCTATGTTTGTGGGTAGCATATGATTTACATTGTATCACTTGTATTTTTAATTTGTTTATCGAGTTGATGTTTTGTCATAAAAATACCAAAAGTGGAGATTGTTATAGAATATATTTGGTTGGCTATTTTTGGAAACAAATTTAGTTGTTTTGAAGTGTTAGAATATTTTAGAAGTGTGAGGGTATTTTGGTAAAAGTATCATACTCAGTTATCCTATTATACAAGGAATCAAGTTTCGCTCCATTACCGGATCAGATAAGGTTTGCATATATGTTTCAATTGCATTGAAAAAGTTATTTTTTTATTTTTTTATTTTTACAAAAAGAGTTTTACAAGAATATAAAAATGTATCTTACATTGGTTCTAAAAGGAATACAAAAACCTATTATGAATTGGTTTTGAAGAATGGAGATCGAAGTTGAAGCTTCATGGTGTCGTGAAGATCAAGAAGGATGACTAGGTCAAGTTGCGCTCATAGAATTATTACAAGTCATCGTGTTAGGTAAACCTAGGTGAAGGTTGTAAGTCGTTTTGATTATGTTGTTGTATTCTTGGATCTTAGTGGATTTCATTGAGTGTTGGGACCATGATTTTTACATTTTTGGGTTTTTCACGTTATATCATGTGTTCATATGTTGATTATTTATTCATGTGTTAATCTGTTTAGTCAACTAAAATTGGACTTTATAATCGAATTTTTAATAGGATAGTCTATTCACCCCCCTTTAGGCTTAGTCTATTTGGACTCTGTAATTTCACTATGGAAGGAACTGTATACTTTGAGGAAGTTGATTACTTTAGAGAGCATCTTATTGAAGAAGAAAATATTATTTTAGGGGAGTTCACATTACATTGGCTGATAGGAAATTTAAGTTGATATCATATTATTATAAGATGTACTTTACTAATGAGACAAAAAATTATACACATACATGATCATGATGATAATATACCATTTCATTATGAAATTATTAGACATTATCCAATTTCTTAATCAAGATGTTTAATTAATTGGTTCGTTACTTTTATTATCTAATAACATGTATCAAATGATAGTTATTTATATATATGGGTAATGCTATGGTATATAACTCTTAAAATGTGTGTACTACAAGCACCCATGTTATGCATTTTCATGGTAAATGCTACATATTTTTCTTGGTAGAGTTACGGTAATTTATAATTTAGAAACGAAGTTACATGTTTTTGTGGTGATGTTATAAATTTTTGGGTTAGAAAATGTTTGGATAAAAAAAATTGTAACATTAATAGAAAATACATAAATTCATTTTTGAATCACAAATTGTCGTCACTTTACCTAGAAAAACACGTAACATTTACCACAAAAATATATAATACGGTGCATATAATACACACCTTTTGAGGAGTCTGTACCATAGAAATTTCCTATATATATATAGATTATATGATTACATAGGCTACAAAAAACATTCATTTAAACTATCAAATATATAAGCATATCAATGCTAAAATAAATAATAAATTAAAAAAATTTATATTGAAGTTAAAATATGTGGATGTAATTGGTTTGGTTGTTAGTGTTATTAATACCAAAATATTGCAAATTGTGATAATTTTAATAGAGATTCTATTGCTTGATAACATGTATAGTATTATAACATATGTCTATATCTTGATCAAAATTGAAAAACTCTATGAATTATATTTATTTCCTAATGTCAACTTCTTTTTTTTTTTTTTTTTTTTAAATACTAATTGTAAAATCAGTTTGACATTAGTAAGGCTAACTCTTTGGGATGGATTTGCAACAACTGATGGCATGCAACTATATCAGACTCTAGAGAATGATAATATTTTGCTTATCACTGGATTAATGATTAAATATTTTCGTAGTAAGATTACTTTTTATTAACTTTTATAATATCTATATACATGTATAGATCTTGATATTGATAAATTTCCTTTTTCTCAACTTCTAGGCCCATGTCTCGCTATATGCACATACAAACAAAACATATTCGATGGTGGTAAGTTATAATTGCCTGTTATTAACCAATTACATATGACAATATAATTTTCACAATTATATATATTGACATGTATATCTAGAATTACTATGAATCTTATATCACAAAAGTTGGTATTTTGGAATCAGAAAAGTGGATCATCAATTTTATAGTCATTGATAATATCAAATGTTAGAAGAATTTCAATTCGTGATTTTACACCTATGCCAAATGTAAGAATTCTTATCCTCTCAAACAATGAAAGTTAAGTGATATCTATATACAGAGAGAGTTTAAGGCTCTGTTTGGTTGTGTTTTGAAATTACATTTCTACCCTATCACTCCCGTTTCACGTTTGGATACCACTTTCAAAATAGATTTCCACCATATAATTCAAACTACAATTTGAAAACCCGTTTAGCAACGTTGTGATTCATTTCTCCACTTTCAACATTAGCCTTCTTCCTCTTCCTTTCTGAAAAGCTTCCATGTCCATCGTCTATCGTCTCTGAAAAGGTTCACGTGAACTGATGCATCTTTCTTTCTCTGTATCAAATATCACTCTGTATCAAATATCAGGACTGAAGATTTGTCACGGGTAGTATACAAAGAACTAAAACGATTTTATAAATCATGAATCCTGTGAACCATCTCCCTACTCAAACCATCTCTCACAAATCAAGTCACTTACAATTTGTGTGTTGTGGAAGATTCCTTCTACGGGCAACCAAACAATGACGAGTGCGAGGTCAAATAACTCACAAATTTATTTCACATATTTTCTTATAGGTCACTAATTCGAAAAAATCATCCCTAATTTGATTCCCAATTGTGTTTTGTCTCAGGTCAAATTTATCAAACCTATTGTCGAATCAGACGACGCACATTCAGTCGCTGTACGCACTCTATCACCGGTGATAATTATTCAACTCCCACTAATCTGGTAAATATATCCTTCAATGATCTGTGATGTGCAAATGATTTATGAGAAAATGAGTTCTGAAATGATTTCTGAGAAGTCCAAACCAGTATAGAGATAGTTTGAGATAGTTTCTTATCTGTCTGAACTCTTTGCATCTTTTCTCTCCTTTGTAGCTGTAATAACCCTCGTTACTGATCACTGATTTATGCCGATTACTGCTAATTTAATACCGATTATGGAAAGTAAATGAACTGACTGACTTACTGAACTGACCGATTAAAAGATGAAACTGAATCGATTAACTGTATCGGTTTAATTGTCTGTATCTGTTTGAATTGTAATTCTATCTGTTTGACTGTATGATTATCTGATCAATTTCTATGTTTAAACTGTTAATTGAAGGCCTTATCGATGGCCGAATTCAGAATTGATTGATGTTCCATGATCAGTAGAATTTATGTAATTTTATGGTATATTTATTGAAAAATTGATTTAGTATGATTAAATTAGATTACATTGGCAAATTGCATAGCTTGACTTAATTACCATAATGCCACTTAAGTGGCCCACTACTTGAATCTTTTTGAGCCTTAGTATACACTCAAACAAAACAATTTCCTCAGCCTATTTCCTTGCTCTAGTCGACTAGAGAGAGAGAGAGAGAGAGATAAGAGAGAGAGCTTGATTTCACTTCACTTTTGCTTGCTATTGCTTTGAGACTTAGAAGATTTAAGGAGTTCTTGCTTGTTTTAGCCTCTAGACTTGCAATTGAGGAACTTAGGTATGAATTTCCACCCTCTTAATTATGTATTTGAGCTCCTCCTAGCATGGATCATAGTGGTTTAAGGAGCTAAGTCAAGAATTGGTTCAATGTTGGTGAATTGAAGCTTAATTGTTGCATGCATGTCTACATTGTTGCATTTTGAGGTTGATCACATGGAGTTTGGTACATGCATGTTCATATTATTGTTAGAATCCATGTTTTCATCTTGTCTCTGGAAGATTTGAGCTCATTAGAGCATGTTTTGAAGTTTTGAAATGATTTAAATCCATGCATGTCATGTTTGTAGCATGTTCATGAAAATTTGGTTTGAAATGGGTTTAATTAAACACCCTTGGGCTTTGAATTCTCAAATTGAGCTTTGAATCATGTTATTCTATGTGTTTACAAATGTTTTCCAGAAAATTAGCCCAAGAGGGTCGAATTTGATGCATTTTAACTTGGTTTTTGGCTTGAAGGTGCAATCTGGGTTTTTCAGATTTTGCACTTCCGCTCGAGCGGAGGAAGTGCCGCTCGAGCGGGAAAGTCGAGCTCCCAGCATCTTGCACTTACATCAGTCCGCTCGAGTGGAGGACTGGGCGCTCGAGCGGAGGACTGGGTGACACGCTCGAGCGGGCGTCGAGCGTAAATTTCACCTATCCAGTACTTTTTGGTCCGTTCGAGCGGGGAAGTTGACGCTCGAGCGGGGCCCTTTGTTGAATGTCCGCTCGAGCGGGGAAACCTGCGCTCGAGCGGGGATCTGTTTTTCTGAAAATTCTGAAAATGTTTTTTAAGTGCATCTTTGCATCCTCTTTCCATCCTAGGCATTCCTAGGGCATATTTAAGGCATCTTAAAGAGGATATAGATGTAGAATACACCGAGGCAAATTTAGGGATTAAGTTATTATCTTTCCCAATTGTGAAACTTAGTGTGTGTTCAATCTGTTAACTGTAAAGGGTTGGCTTTCCGAGGAGACGCTCTAGTTCACTATAGCCCAGAACTCTGTGAGTAACAATTGTGTAAAGATATGTTCAAATGATTATCTTTTGAATACTGAACTGAACTGTTTACTGAACCGATACTGATTTCTGAATGAATGTATGTCTTTTATTTCTGAACTGTACTGTGGCATCCTTAGTACCTACTGTTTACTGTTACTGTTACAGAGATCTCTGTCGGTTCCCTCGTGGAGCCACTACTGTTTACTGATTGATGGCCATCATTACTGTTCGGTCTTTTAAGACCTACTATTACTGTTATGCTAATGGATGTACCACATATGACTGTTTACTGTACTGAACAACTGATATACTGATTGAATTGAACTGTTTTCATTACTGTAAGGACATTCATTCTAAACCTCTTTACGCATTATGTTATTCATTGGGCTTTAGCTCACTGCTCATATACATATGTAGGTGGTCAGGCACTGGATCAAAGCTAGAAGCGTCGGGGTAGATTCCCAGTTTTGCCAAGCCAACCAATGTGCCTCACTGCGAGGTTCCGAGCCTGCCAAGCCAAGGCTTAGGGGTGTTTTTATTTCTCCGTCTGTCTCTGTACCGTTTTTGTAGTACCGTATGGACTGTATTGTACTGTTTAGTAGAGATTAAGTCCCTGTTTCTGACTGGTTGTATATATATGCATACTGTTTCGTACTGTTCTGTATAAATGTATGAAAAATCTTTTGGCATACAGACTGTCACAGCTCATTGGACATTGTTTATTTACTGTATTGGCTTCCGCCAAGCCCCTGTACTCTGTTTTACTGTATTACTGTTAAGCAGACCTTCGGTAATCTAGGATTACTGGCCGGTTACGGTGCTAAACCCATAGGGGCGGGTTTGGGTCGTGACAGTAGCTGAGCCGGTCGTGCCCCGAGTTATCCGGTCGGTCGTCCCCCAGGTCATCCGGTCGATCGACCTCCCTTTGCTGCTTATTTCTCCTCCTACTTATTTGTTCTGCTTATTTCTTCTTCTGCTTATTTTTTCTTGTGGCCTTCTTCGACTGCTTATTTGTGGTTATATTTTTAGTATATAAATATAGACAATATTACGTGATTTTTATTTTGTAAATCATCTGCCTTTCCTACAGTTGTACAGTTGAAATAAACATTGTTATGTATTTTTATTTTCTCTCTATTGCCCTTCAAATCATCTTCTTCTCGTAACATTATTTAACAAGTTAAAGTAAACATTAATCTTATGTAGTTTTTTTTTTTTTTATCTGTGTTGCCCTTCAAAACATCTGCTTTTTCCAACATTATTTACCAAGTTGAAATAAATATTACTTTTGGTTCCTACATAAATAATTGTAATTGGTTTTTGCTCTGTTATTTTTTTCTATCCACTCCAGAGTTGTTTGCTTTGTTATTCTTTTATATCCACCTTCGAGTAGTTTAAATATAAATTGTATGTTTATAGATGGATGGAAACAATTCCAATGACAATCAAGATACAAAAATGTGGACTCCCAGAATTGAAATGAAATTAATAAACACATTGCAAGAAGAGGTTAAAACAAATCAAACAACAGGCCGTACTACTGTGTGGACAATTAGGCATCCATTTTGCCAATCAATTGCACAATCTGTATGGATTTTGGTATACAGCAAAGCAGGTGCGACAAAAATATCAGCAATTGAAAGCTGATTATCAGATGTTTAAGCAACTCCAGGCATAGACTGGTCTAGGATAGGATCCCATTATAGGCACTGTTGTTGCACCCGATGAATTTTGAGATAAGGTTTTTCATTAACCTATATCATTTTAATTTTTTTTTTTTTAACATTTCATGACACATACAGTATGCTTAATTCTATATTCTCAATTGTTGTAGGCTACCAGAAATGTAAAGAAGTTTAGGACAAAAGGATTTGAGTATTTCCAAGAAATGACAGAAATTGTTGAAAATTGTTGTGCCACAGGGGCCTTGTCTCGTGCATCCACACAAGGAGCCCTTGACTCAGATGAAGAAGATGAAATGCTAAATAAAGTTTGGAACCCTGAAGTTGGTGGCAGTAATGTTGCTGAAGCCATTCCTGTTGACTTATTCGGCGATGAGCACATGGATCTAGGGAAGGGCAAAGTCACAAGAGGGGGTCTACAAGCAGCCAGACTGACAGTGGTTGTTCCAAGAAGTCACGGTCAAGTGGGTTCGATGATGTGTGTGCAGCTTTCACATCCTACGTACAGGCAAAAACAGAACATTCACGTGCACGACAAAATGAGATAGAGGCTGTAAGTGCAAGTGGTGATGAGTATTCCCTTGATGCATGTCAAGATGCATTGCTAGAGCTTGGGGACATACAACCGGTGCAGTACGTTAAGGCACTGACACTGTTTAAAGACAACGAATGACGCAGGCTTTTTATGCGTACTCCTACCCATATGCGCCTAGCTATGATCCTCGCTTTGCAGTGAAGTGAGAAGTTGTGTTTTGATTGTGTTAGCGAATCTCCTTATCATTCTGCAAGATGATTTCATGATTCCTGATTTGTTTTTTATCATTTTTTTTTTCATTCCATGACATGCTCTTTCTTTTCCATCTTCGTATGTTTAATTTTATTGAACTTTTAAGTAGTTTTTGTTTTATTAAAAATATGTTGTGTTATTACAAGATGTGTATGTATTAAACAAATTTTCTTCTCGTATACATTTCAGTGGATGCTGGTGAATGACTACGGCCGACTATTGATGTAGCCACTTTTTAATTCAGTTTCACCAATAATGGTAAACGTTAGGATATTGTCAAACATTATTTTATAATTATGCTTTTACTGTGATGTAGACGAAACCATATGTCATCCGACACAGAAAACAATGCAATGGAGATCTCATCAGAGGATGATGAGGTTATTGAAGATTTTATGGATTTCTTGATGATTGCTTTCATGCATGATCATATCAACGCGTCAATTAGTCGCCGACCGCAGCAAACTTGTCTATTCAAAGGTGATGATTACATCTTCAGCTTATTAAATGGCCATCCAGAAACAATGATGGACATTATGCGAATGGTTGCACAAATATTCATTTTATTGAAAGACACCTTACTCCAAAATGGCTTTATCGATACTGAACATATGCATATCAGTGTGGAGGAATCGCTTGGGATTTTTTTATACACTTTTGCACAAAATGATCGCCATTGACTACTGGCAGATAGATTTCAACATTTCACAGAAACAATTTTTTGGCACATAAAAATTGTTATGCGGGTATTGTGCAAGCTTGCATCAACGGTTATAAAACCACGTAACTAAGACGAGATGCCGGCAAAAATTTTAAATGACAGGAGGTTTTTTCCCGGGTTCAAGGTATGAATTTAATGATTGTCCTGTAAGTTCTACATAACAATAAGGGACGATATTTTTTTGGATCCGTTTGCATAAGTAATATCCAAGTTTGTTTTGCTTTTAATGTCAAACAAATATCTTTCAATTAGGATTGTGTCGGTGCTATCGATGGCACATTGATGGACGCATGGGTCCCTGCTTCAAGACAAAACATATTCCGCGGTCGCAAATCTACGGTATCGCAAAATGTACTCGCAACTTGCGACTTCGACATGTTGTTCACATTTATTAATTCTGGATGGGAAGGTAGTGCACACGACAACGCTATTTTAGTTGACTTTATTACAAGAGCTGATCTACAGTTCCCACACCCACCCAATGGTGAGTGTCACGAAATAACATACGGTACACTTTTTGAAATTATTTTTTTGTATATCTGTTTGACAGAACAGTGCATTCATTATTTACATGTAGGGAAGTATTATTTAGTGGATGCTGGTTTCATGAACATGCCTAGATTTCTTGCCCTATTTCGTTCCCAACGCTATCACTTGTAAGAGTTTCATGGCCATCATTATTCAAGACCCAAGGAATTGTTTAACTATCGACATTCGTCATTACGCAATGTCATAGAAAGAACATTTGGTGTGCTGAAGAAGTGGTGGCTGAACCGGATGACCGGCGGAATGACCGACAGGTTGTCCTTGGTGGCTGTTCTTCGCCTGCAATTCACCTCCCTGCAACTCAGCTCTCAAGCTATCAAGAATATGAACTGTGGTTCAAACTAACCTCTTCTCTCTTCCTTCACACGGATATGTAGACTGAATGTAGTTAATATTATAGTGTGATGGAGCTGCTGAAGGTGTTGGAATGAGATGGTGAAGATGGTGTGTTGGAATAAGATGGTGAAGATGGTGCAGACTCAGACCTTATATAGAGGCTGAGGTTCAGAAGGTCCAGAAGGTTTTTTTTTTCGTATTGTTTTTTTTTCCTTATTTTTAATTGCATCCGTATACTGACCATGTGTGTAGGTTTTAGGCATCCTCTTTCTTTTCCTTTATTCGACAATGATGAACAGACACCCAGGATAAGAGGGAGTAGGTGCATTGGATACGTGAAATTACAATATTATCCTTTTCATTTTATTCTTACATAACAACCTGCCATTCAAATCAAGAGGGGTGAATTGGTCATTTCATACACAAATATCACTCCCCCCAATTATATGACCTTCACTTCACGGGTGGGTGACATTCAAAGTACAATAATGCATGCACAAAAACAAACGAGTTTTTTATTACATTAATAAAATGTAATAAATGAAAAAGTAATTAAAATGTTTGGTAACGTTTATGTTTTGATTTGTATTTAAAAATATTAAACATACTGATTTATGTTAATTGTTGTCAATATATATTCTCCAAAGTTGTTGACTTGAACAAAATTTTTGAAAAAAAATTAAAAACGTATTGTACAAAATGTTTGCACAGGCCTAAAAAATGAATTTACAGAAAAATTAATTGACACAAACTAATTGACATAGAAGTTATTTTAAAAAAAAAATTATTTGACAAAAAAATTTATTCAAAAAAATTACTTAAAAACAATTAATTAAAAAAAATCATTTTTTAATTTGAGTGTTTTAAAAATAGTTTGGTTATGACTGTTGATAAAAAATACGGATATCGATATATGAGTTGTGTGTTTGATTATCAATTAAAGGTTGAATTAAGTTCTGAAAACTATTTTGAAAACTCATCACCAAACAAATTTTCTTATTTCACATGTCACATCAAACTCTTAAAACTCAATTCCACATACAATTCAAAACACACTTCAACACTCTATTCAAAAACCATAACCAAACAAATTTTCTACACTTAAATCATAAATCCACAACTCAAACTCAAAATACAACTCATACTCTCAAATCATATTTACAAAACTCTACCAAACGCAACCTAAGTTTTTCCAAATATTTTGTAGGTCCAATATTTTTGAGTACTTGGATATATTGAAAAAAATTGATATTGACAACCTATGGATTGATTTTGTGTAAAACTTGTTATCAGAAAGTTAAATATCATTATGGCCACGTTGTTTGTCGTTACCGCAAACATGATAATATTGAAATTATAACGAGGCATTCTCGTTTTGATAAATAAAAGTTATGTACAATAATTCATATTTAAAAAGTATTTTCTTTTTTGATTAGGTACAATGTCAAGATGGTAGTGAAGGACAATACTGGTTCAATAAATCTCACTATTCTAGACTGATTGAGAGTATTGATTATAAATCGCTTATTCTTACATTTTCTGTCACGACCCGCTCCCCGTACCCAAGGGTTGAGCATCATGATGGCCAGTAACTGAGGTTACCTCCGGTCAATTCTTAAACAAATTAACAAACGCGAGCGGAAATAATATTTAAGTGAAGGTACCAAAATAATCATTGGAGTTTCTATTTTTATAACAAAATTTATTGACCAAAAAGGCCGATAATATTATACCAAGAGTATAAGGGACACAAAATAACCATGGATAGTTATATAACTAAAATATTTAAAATAACTTAGTCAGAACAAATAATAATTTAAGTAGCAAAACTGAGATTATGTAAATAAATAACTATAACCACGGTATCAAACAGAACAGAATAAAACAGAGATCACATGAATGATAGTCAAAACAGAGATACGGATTCAAGAGGTGGCTCGTACGGATTATAGAGATGGCTCCCACAATAGTGTAGCACTTATCTCCGCACAGAATAGAGGTCAATGGATCCATGACAACAGAGGGCCACAAAGTGACCAAACAGAAGCCAATGGTTATTTAAGTCTCCCAAGACGTGGGACTCCCGTGGTGGTACTTACAAAACATAATTGTTTATAAGGTTATAGTCAAATATTCTTTAAAATATAAACAAACATATCCATGGGTTTCATTTTAAACAAATAGAGTTCAGAAAATAACCCATGTAATTGAAATATTAATATAATTTATAAAACATAATTTGTATAAAATAAATTATGGTAAGTCAAAACATACATAAAATATATTATGGTGACTCAAGGTATAATATAATTCACCTTAACTTTAATACCTCACTCTTTCTTTCCACTATCAAAGACCCTCTCGGCTTCCATTATTCGTTTCTTTCCCCTCTCCTTCCTCTCTTTTTTTCCTTTTCTTTTAGTTGATTACCTCCTCTCTATTTATAGGGAGGTAAGATCATTAGCTGGCCAACACGTGGCCAAGCGCGAATCCTCCCCAGATTTGATAATAAATTACATGGATTTATACTTATCTTTAATAATATTTAAGATAATTACACTTTGGCCCTGTTTTCTAATACAACTATATAAATAAATTAATCCCTAATTAAATTACACTCTATCGTATACCAACAGAAAATTAATTATTTATTTTACTACCACACCCATTATTATTATTATTATTATTATTATTTACTCTTACTTTTATATTTATTTACTTACTATCTTTAACTTTAATATGACCCAACTAGTATTATAATTCCATATTCCTGTTAATTTGGCCCCAAATAATAATCCCTAATTAATCCCATATTTGATAGTCCAATGCCAAATTAGATTCTGTATTTATTATTATTATTATTTATTTAATAATATATCATCACATACAACCATAATACCAGTATAAAATTTAAGGGATCTTCCTTCCTTTTAAAAATTTCGTCCTCGAAATTTGTCATATGTGTAAACTATTCGCTGCGCACTCTGATAATTATATATTAGATGATTAATCTGATAGAAAATATTACCTCAAAAAAAAAAAAAAAACTTTACCAAAAATAACACATTGTCTAGTTGTCAAAAAAAATTTTGGGCCAAAATGGGAAACAATCGGTAACTTTAAAAACTTTTCATTAGTTTTATTTCCGAAAAAAAAATAAAAAATAAAATGAGAACACAATCAAACAAGCGACTTCAAGTGAAATGACAGAATCATATGTAGGAGTTGAAGGAATTTGAGATGAACTCCCATTTCTTTTATTCGTGAACTTCCCACTGATGGAAAATAGTTTCAAAATTAATATTTTTAAAATTTGAACCCACTTTAAAAAATGTTGAAATGAATTTTTTTTTTTGAATACTGAACTGGAAATTATATGTATTTAATTATATTATAATTTTGGTGGGTGCTTGAGCCCGACACCCCCTATTTCTTTTCCTTCTTTTGCTATAAGAAATATAAATTATATCTAATATCCCTTACAAATTATGCATAAAAAAAAATTATATATATATATATAAATCATATAAAATTATAATATAATTAAATCGACTAACAAAATATAATATTTAGGTACTACTTACCCGCTATCCTACTTCTTAAATGTGTGTGTGTCCTATGCTCCAATGATGATTTATTTATTTTTTTTATAAACCATTGCTCTGATACCATTTGTCACGACCCGCTCCCCGTACCCAAGGGTTGAGCACCGTGATGGCCAGTAACCGAAGTTACCTCTATTCAATTCTTAAACAAATTAATAAACGCGAGCGGAAATAATATTTAAGTGAGGGTACCAAAATAATCATTGGAGCTTCTATTTTTATAACAAAATTTATTGACCAAAAAGGCCGATATTTACATAGAAAAATATCATAAAAGTGTTGTGTGGGTCTATTCCGTAGTCCCCGTGTCTAAGACTTTTCAAAAGCTATTTCTGAATTGCATTGTTTCCCGAAAATTGGTAAACAACTATAAGTACATGGCAGAGTGAGAAATATTATACCAAGAGTATAAGGGACACAAAATAACCATGGATAGTTATGTAACTAAAATATTTAAAATAACTTAGTCTGAACAAATAATCATTTAAAAAGCAAAACTGAGATTATGTAAATAAATAACCATAACTACGGTACCGAACAGAACAGAACAAAGATCATAGGAATGATAGTCAGAACAGAGATACAAATTCAAGAGGTAGCTCGTACGGATTATAGAGGTGGCTCCCACAATAGTGTAGCACTTATCTCTGCACAACACTTTGCTCCGCACAGAATAAAAGTCAATGGATCCATGACAACAGAGGGCCACAAAGTGACCAAACAGAAGCCAATGGTTATTTAAGTCCCCTAAGGCGTGGGACTCCCGTGATGGTACTTACAAAACATAATTGTTTATAAGGTTATAGTCAAATATTCTTTAAAATATAAACAAACATATCTACAAAACATAATTGTTTATAAGGTTATAATCAAATATTCTTTAAAATATAAACAAACATATCCATGAGTTTCTTTTTAAACAAATAGAGTTCAGAAAATAACCCACGTAATTGAAATATTAATATAATTTATAAAACATAACTTGTATAAAATAAATTATGGTAAGTCAAAACATACGTAAAATATATTATGGTGACTGAAGGTGTCACGCCCCGTATTTTATTACTCGGATAACATTACCAATATTTATTAATTAAGTCAATTTACAAATAACATTTCATCCTTGGATGAAATGATGAATAATTAAATATACATATTCCGTCTCGTTATATAACAATGACATTTATATACAAATAAAAGAAATGTCCTGAGGCTTACAATGAAAGAGAGGACACTACTCTTGACAAAAAAAATAACACTTAGCCAAACAAACAAACAAATGAAGTAGTACAATCCATCACTACATTATACTTATGAAATGGTAAAACCCATTATTTGATCTTCAAATCCGAAAAGCATTCCCTGTATACATGTACAGGCAGAGGGTGAGCAACCACCAGCTCACCAAACAATCTCATATTAAAACATTAGAAGATATGCGGGTACCAAAATACTCATACACATACGTGAAATCATATCATGTCAAAACCATATGATTTTATTACATAATCTCTTAAATCCAATTTATTTAATTAACTACAACAAGTTAACTTAAATAAATAAATATGTTTCAATAGCAACATGACATCCTTTTCAATTCATTCAATTATCTCATTATCAATTGAATCAAATAATTAAATAATTCATCAAATCCATTTTATACAGTCTTATGAGATGAATGCATATGCCATGTCATGTTCAAAATATTTTTCTTATCTTTTGAAAATCTTATGCACAATGCCAATTCGAAAACACATTAATCCAACAATTTCAATAAAATTCCAAGATGGTAAATACGACTCAAGTAATCCCTAGGCTGGCGTCTGCAAGTAGACTATACAAGTATTACCAATTTGTCATTTTTACCAGTATTAATTGAAAGGCTCGACACCTATCATCTACACCACCTTTGTCAAACTTACCAACGTATTTACCCAAATCAAATCCAAATGATTTTGTTTCCCAAAAATAATTCCGTTCTCAAAACAATAGTTTTTAATTGCAATTCAAAATCCATGATAACAATGAAATGAGATGGCAATGCAATATGTAACAATGCATTAGATTAGTTCTAAGTTTCAATTCCACCACACAAGGCTCCATTGTGATCAAATTCCATATCTCCATCAATGTAATATCATAATACAATTCCAAGAGATAATACAACTATATCCATATTCATATAATCTCCACATGTTAATCAACATTCCCAATTTAGTCATTTCAAGACAAATTTATAACATATTATATATTAAACTTCCAAAGTTACATCATTTCTCATCCTTCCAAGAAATCCCTCATTTAAATGCAACATGGTAAATTTTCACCGATAGCCAAAATAATTACCTCTAATATATTAATTAAAAGATAACAATATGGACATATAATCCAACATATAACCATAACCTGGAATCTCCCATGATTCCCAACATTTAGAAACAAATCATATTCCACATTTTATCAAATATGAACAACTATACTAATTTTCATATCACAATCACATCTGGTAACCTCTCAAGGTCCATTTATAACTGTGTCGGTTTTATTCCAACAGATACATTAAGCAAAATAATACCGTTAATGCCTAAGAAAACATCATTTTCTTTCCAAACTTATTCTTCAAGCATTATTCAACTATGACATCCTATTTTGATCAAAAGCCCTAAAAGTTAAACGTAATTCCTTTGTTTTCTTTAAAAATGCTCTTTTGGTCGCAAAACGGTAAAAATTTCAAAACCGATCGAATCGAAGTCCGTTTTTGTTCAAATTTAAAACATAGCTCTTTCATAACCTTATAAACATATTCCAAGTTTACACTTTCAAAATTTGGGCATCAACTCTTTATTTTTCTCAAAATTTCCCTTTTAAGCAAATAAATCACAAATTTTCCAAAAATTCTAATTAAATTATATACAACTCTAAGCTCCATAAAATAAAGTAAAAGTACATAAACAAGTGTAGGAAAAATCCCTACTTAACAATTTACACAATATTCCTCAATATTAATTTATTTTTCTCAAAAATAAATTCCAAAACTCAAGGATGAGATAAATATTTCAACATTAATTTCTCAAAATAAATTATCTAACCATAATATGATGTAGATACAATCCATACAACTATTAAATTTTAATTTTGGATTTCTTTGCAAAATTATCAACACAATGATTTTTTCCAAATCAATCTCAAAATGCCAACATTCTTAACATTTCAACATAATTTTTCTTTCAAAAATTACCAAACAAAAATCTGAATATATATATATATATATATATATATATGCAATACCTCTTATAATAATATATTTTCTCAAAATAACCCTAACATAGCTTTAATGTAAAAATATGAAGAAAGTCCCTACCTCAAATATGAAGAAAAACTAATCCGAAAATGCAAACATCACCCGATCATGAATCCAAGAACACTATTGCAAAGATCACGACGAGTTTTCCACCTTTCATTTACAAAACTTTTGTAAAATCTCACTCTAAAGACACTCACTCTAAGCTTAAAGCTTGAATAACAATGGAGAGCAAAGAAGAGAGAGAGAGAGAGAGAGAGCCAAAGCTCTCTGCTCGAAACCCAAAATGAAATGGAAGGAAAGGAAATGATGGGAAGGAAAAAGCGGGAAAACAACCCATGTGAGTTTTCTTTTTCAATGATGGGTTTTTCAAAAAAAAAAAAAAAAATAATTTTTGTAATAATAACTCAGAATTTTATAATATAAATTATAAAATGATATAATTTTTCTCACTACAAAATATAACATTTTTGTATACCACAAAATATAATATTTTGCTCATTACACAATACATACATATTTCATTTTTTATAAAATATATAATTTTTCACCGTATGGTACACACTATAAATTTAACTTTTAAATATTTATTATAATCCTATATAATAAATAATAACAACTCCCAAGGTAGTTACTACCAATCATATAATTAAAAAGGACTAAACAGTTAAACATGAGTCACAAACAAATTCAAATTAAATTGAATCTAAATAATAGGTCTCACCCATAAGTCAAACATGGTGCAATTATATATCAAGATAGACCCAACAAATTTATCCAAATCATGATCTAAACATTCAAAATTAAATAACAAAATTCTGCTATAAATTAAACTGAACACCAATCAGTCCGTGAATTTTCATAAAATAAATACTCATCATTTAATTCTGAACTTTTTATCCAACGTGCTAGACTCATATGGGAACAACATATAAACATTTCATAATTTTCTGAGATCGGGAACTATTTTTAAAAAATAAAAAACCGAATTGTTTTCGCACAGAATTTACACATCAATCAAATTCGAAAATTTGCTCAATTAAATTATGCACTGGCTATTTTAAAAAAAAAAAGGTCATTACACAAGGTATAATATAACTCACCTTAACTTTAATACCTCACTCTTTCTTTCCATTATCAAAGACCCTCTCGGCTTCTGTTATTTTTTTCTTTCTTTTCTTCGTTTTTTTCCCTTCTCCTTTCTCTCTTTTTTTCCTTTTCTTTCAGTTGATCACCTCCTCCCCATATAGGAAGGTAAAATCATTAGCTGGCCAACACGTGGCCAGGCGCGAATCCTCCCCAGATTGGATAATAAATTACATGGATTTATACTTATCTTTAATAAATATTTAAGATAATTACACTTTCGCCTAGTTTTCTAATATAACTATATAAATAAATTAATCCCTAATTAAATTACACTCTATCGTATACTAACAGAAAATTAATTATTTATTTTACTACCACACCCATTATTATTATTATTATTATTATTATTATTATTATTATTATTATTATTATTTATTTACTCTTACTTTTATATTTATTTACTTACTATCTTTAACTTTAATATGGCCCAACTAGTAATATAATTCCATATTTCTATTAATTTGACCCAAAATAATAATCCTTAATTAATCCCATATTTGATAATCCAATGCCAAATTAGATTATGTATTTATTATTATTTATTTAATAATATATCATCACATACAACCATAATACCAGTATAAAATTTAAGGGACAACTTAAATTTTCGGATTGTTACATTTTCTGACATAGTTATTTTTCAATAATTTTATATGATAATGGAGTTAGGATGATTAGAGATTATATCACAGCATGCCAAGACTGTGCCTATACATCATACCTATACTAACAATGTTATGTCAAGTAAATTGTGACCCTTTAGTGACTTTTATCTTAAATATAGATTGATTTGAAGAATATTTATACTTTTTAAAAGGTAATTGTATACACAAATTTCATATTCTATGATTAAGATATGAAATAAATGCACAAATGATTAATTTTATTAATTTGAATAAAATGGGTATAATCCTTTATGGCTTGTTCTATTACAAAGAACATAATTCTCTTATTCGATCTTCGAAACAAGTTGCAATGCATCGGCTATACCGAACAAGTTGACAAATTTCTTCAACTCTTCACACAAAGAAACTTAAGAAGTGAAGATTGATCTCAGGCTTGAACAGTTTGATCTCAAACAAATAATGAATCAATCTCTTGGCGAGTTTGATGCTTGAAAATGTAGGAGATGTGGTACGTCGTCGATGTGCTTGGTGATTTTCTATGCCCTTTGCAAAGATGCATGAACGCTTGAAGGGTTGTAAAGAATACTTCAAAGTTTCTGTAGAGTCTTCAACCAAGGTCCCATTTTTTTCCATGAATAAGAATCATTTTTTATAGGCTCAGAAGATTGGATGTTAATTTTGGAAATCCCATAAATCAATATTTGATTTGATTGCCACTTCCAAAATGAGAGAAATTTGTCTCTTATTTTATAAGAATAATTTGGTTTTGAATTTAATATACTCCACAATTATCTCAATTATTAGGAGATTTTGCTAAATATCTTTGTGGGACTTGTATTTATCGGTTGGCCCAATTGTTTAACTCAAATGTCAAAATGGGTTCATTTCTTTTTATTTTTTATTTTTAGTTTGACCCATTCTTTAAAATGGGTTAAGCCTCATAATTTTGGTGGATCCATATCTCTGTGAAGATTTTGACCATCAAACTTTGATTGATCATGAGCATTTTAATTTCTTGACCGATTGAAAGGTGATTAAATGACTTTAAATTTTAATAACTACAATAACAAAAATAATTGATATAATACGGAAGTATAGATTTTTTTACTTTGTAATACTTTATAAATGTATAATTTATGTGTTTTTAATCTATTATAGTACTAATGTTATTACTATTTCATGTTGCTAATGTATGAATGCTGATAAAAGAGCCATAAGAATTGAGTTATAATAATAATAGATTTCTTTTATTTAGTGAATTTCAAGGATATGTGATTAATTTTGAATTTTATTATACCTAAATTATTATATGTCAATCTTTTTTTTATTTTTTTATTTTTTTTTATATTTTATAATTACATATGTTTTATGCCAACAATTTAAAAATATATTTGACATAACCATAACTAATTATGTAAAATTTTATCCCGTGCATAGCACAAGTCATATGTATTGTAACGTTCCAGATTTTATTACCCGAAACCATTACCATATCCATTATCAACTCCATTTCATTATGAATAAAAAATGCGGAAGCGATAAACAATAACTAATTCAAACAAGGAAATTCTCTCTGGTTTATACATATGGTGCCAAAAATGATTACAATCGCACAAACATGCCCTTATGTTTATAAATTACAATAAGGAAAAGGTTTAGCCCTTAATACAACAACGACATTCCGCCTACATATAAGATGGCTCTGTGGCAAAAAATAAGAGAGTTTCTCAACTCCAAGAAATTTCCATCTCTGCCCTTGAAAAATTATCAACAACGTGAGATGAACATATAGTCTAGTAGAGATCCCAAAGATTCTAAACAATAGCAACCTATACATAAACATGATCACGAATGCTCCACATAATATGTATATCATTAGTGTCACTTTTGATATCTAGTATATATATATATATTGTGGGGATGTATTTTCGTGGTTGAGCCACGTGGCCGAGGTGCTGCCGAAATGTTGGTCGAGTTGCTACATAGACGAGTCAGATTGGCGAGATGATTGCGATATTGCCAAGATCCGGTGAGATAATACCAGAATCCGATATATTTGGATAGAAAACAAGTGTCCTAGATAAGTAATGCGCTTAGTTCGGATAAGGATAAGGCTTTTGAGAAGCCCATCCATATCTAACTAAGAGTTCGAGATAAACATTGTGCTTGAGTCCTAGGAAGTGAGACTTTTAGGGTACGAAGGCACTATTGGTTATAAAAGTAAGGCACCCCTGTGGGTCTAAAATATGCTTTTACCTGTGCACTAGATACTTGTTTGATATCTTTGAGAGATAAGTTGATTGACTTGATCGTCGGAGTGCCTATGAGTAGACGAGCCATCGTGGTATTCTTGTCTTCTTGTTAGCAGGTGCTTGGTTTAATCTATTCTGCTGCTTGCTCTCCATCTAAGTTCCCTGTTTGGTTGTAAGGTCGAAAATCCACATTCACAATTTGGCGCCGTCTGTGGGAACTTAGTATAGAATAGATGGCCAATGCCATACAAGAGGTGAGAGTTCGGGACGACATGTACAATGAGGAAGAGGAGTATGTAGATCCCAACGCTGGAGGAGGAAACGATAATGAAAAAGTGCAGGAAGTAAATCCTGAGGCCAACAATGCTACAAGGGGTTGTAATTACTTGAGAAAAAGCAACCAGGAAAAATATTACAACGAAAGCGACTGTCAGGTATGGAAAGAAAGATGCTTGAGAAGAGACGACGAGCTAAAGGACTTGGCGAACAAGTTGACGAACCTGCAGACTGTGGTGAACTTCATGATGCAGAGTAAGGTGATACAGCTAGCGTTGCCTTTACCGGAAACACCGACTCTAGCAGGAAATGCCAACGCCCAGAAGGAAGGACTGGCTATAGTGCCAACAGTCCCCCAACATGAGAAGAGACTTGGAAATTCACATCGGCGATCCCAGAATGCCGGGCGGATAGAATCGCGCATGGAAAGAGTCCCAAAGAACCTCGAGGACCAAGGGAACCCAGATCAGGGGATCTTGGCAGGTCAACGGGCAGGGCCTCTGCTTTGACAACGTAGTAGATATGGAGAAGTCCAAAAGGATGTATCCCAACATAGGAAGCAACGTGCCAAAGAAGCTGAAGTCGATAGATAGCCGAGCTCCTGGACGGTTGAAGGAAGATTTAAGAGATTACTTCCAGAGGAAGACGCAGGACGTTGAGATCACATCTATCATCCAGCCGAAGACACCATTCTCAGTGGAGTTGGATGCGTTCGAGGCATTGAAAAGATTCGGCATACTGAGATTCTGGATCTATAATGGTAAGTTTGACCCAAACTTCCATGTTGGTTTGTATTTGAATGCGATGGTTTTATAGAGTGGGAATGAACAGTTATTGTGTAAGATGTTCCCATCGACAATTGGGGAAATAATGTCAGACTGGTTCCACAAATTGCCAAAGGGATGTGTGAAAAGTTGGGAAGGCCTAGATGAGATGTTTGCGGCCAGGTTTGATACAAACAAATTACAGCCACTAAGGGTGGATTGCTTATTGGCTTTGAATATAAATGATGGTGAAGGCCTAAGGGCTTACGCCAAGAGGTACTATAAGGTTTACAACCCGATCCGAGCTTGTAACCAGGAACTTGCAGTTGTGTCTTTCAAGAACGGCTTAGAGGATGATTGCTCACTTTGGTAATCCCTTACAAAGACCCTCCCAAAGAATATGGAGGACCTCATGGCAAGGATTAAGAAGTACACGAGGGCAGAGGAAGATAGAAAAGAAAGAAAATAGGTATAGTAAAGCAGGAGAAGAGAAACAGCTCGCCGAAGTGTAGTCGAGGAAATACCGGCGCCGACAAGCTGGAATCGGGATTGAAGGCTATATAGGCCATAAACACGGTTTTCAAGATCCCCATTTACGAGGTTTTGGAAAGGATCAGAAATCAGCCATACTTTAGGGCACCACAGAAGACCCCGAGGGAGTACATGGGCAGGAACCCTGGAAAGAATTGTGCTTACCATGATGAGAATGGGCACATGGCTCAAGGGTACAGGGCCCTAAAACAACACCTAGAGGATCTGGTCAGGCAGGGACACCTGAGAGACTTGATAGACGAAGAAAAGACACGGGAGGAACAGGCAATGCTAGCCTAGGTGCCAGTAGCAGCACCACCACCCTCGCCACCACAAACAGATGGACCACGAGTTATTAACATGATCCATACGAAGGTCAATGAGAATGAGATCCGAGGAAAAACGCAGAGGGTAAGGCATCTGCAACATGCCTACCAATTCCAACAAAAAAAACCCTGAATGGAGGGACATCGGGGGCCGATCATATCGTTCATAGAAGAAGACCTAGATATAGTACAACATCCATACAACGATGCACTTGTAGTGACTCTAAAGGTTGGAGACTGCCAGGTAAGGCGCATATTGATAGACCATGGCAGCTCTTGTGACATCATGTATGTCAGACGTTACAGGGAACTTAGCCTTCATAAGGATGATTTAGAGCAATTCGACAGCCCCTTGGTTAGATTTAATTGAACCCCGATGTGGCCACTGGACACCACGAACCTGGAGGTTCAGGTGGGAACCAAGACGGTAACCACAAACTTTACTATGATAGACACCCCCTCTCCATGCAACATCATCTTGGGAAAACCTTGGTTGCACGCTATGAGGGCCATTCCCTCAACTCTGCACCAACTATTGCGGTTCCCAATCGAATTTGGGATTGAGGAGGTGAGAGAAGACCAAGTGTAAACAAAAGAGAAACGGCGATTACAGAGATAGAAGACGAAGACCAGGAGGTCTTGGACGATGTTGGTAAAGAACCCGCCGACAAGAGCCAGAAACCTTTGAAAAAGATTCTAGTACAAGAAGAGGACAAAGAGCGATTCTTCCTCCTCGGCTCAAGCTTAGCCAAGGATGAAGTGTAGCGATCCCGACTTTGAACCGGTCAACTTACGGGGCCCGAGCTGCCCGGTCAGCTCGCCGAAAGCAAAAATGCAAAATGCATTCGAAATTGCTTACGGGAAAGTGTATTTCATGCTCGATCGGACCATGTTATTGTAGACACCCCATTTTTGACCGACCTTAAGACTCAGACGTCATCGTTTGTGCACTCGGTGATTGTGCATGTTTGTGCTCGTTTTGAGTTTCCGGAGCCTTCGGCCGAGTGCCTTGTCTCGGGACCTCTTAACCTTCTTCTTTTAGCCTGGTTTTTGGACCATGCCTTGTTGCATTTGCCTAGAGGGAAATAGATGCTTGTAGGCCACTTTTTGTAGCCGTAGACTACCTTTCCCTCTCGTAGGCCACTTTTTGTATCCGTAGACTAGTTTTCGGGGCTTCCGGCTGAGTGCCTCGCCTTGCGGACTCTTGTCTTGCTTCCTTTTTGGTTTGTTTTTGAACCAAACCTTGTTATTCTTTGCTTGAAGGGTGGAATAGGGGTGTAGACCAGTTTCTCCCCCTGTAGACAACTTTTCTTCCCTGCCAGCCACTTTTGGTGGTCGGCCAGCTAGAGTGGGTGGTCTGTGGACCACCTAAGGTGGTCGGCAGCTGCCACCATCTTCTACTCTCTGTGCAGACCCTCTTCCTTCCTTGCTGACCACTTTTATTCTCTGTAGACCACTTTTTGTGGTCGGTCGACTAGTGGGAGTGGTCGGTCGACCACTTCAACTGGTCGGCAGCCTTTTTGCAGATATTTTTCTTGCCAGCTGTGCCAGCTGTTTTGCACCGAAGGCATCCTCCATACACGTGTATGGAGGGATTGCACCAAGCCTCTAGCTTGCTCAACAAGCTTGAGGCTTGGAATTCTATAAGAGGGAGGCTCTCTCTCCCTTTCCAGGGTTCAGAAATTTTGCTTAGGGCTATACATATCTATCTCTATCTTGATTTCTGCCTCCCTCTCTATATTTGTGTTGTTTTGTGCCTAAAAGTGAGTTTTGTTCATACTTTTGCACTAAACACCTAGTGAAACACCTTCACTCTTGAGCTGAGGTTCTTGGAGGTTTGTTTGAAGCTCAAAAGCTTGGTTTTTGCCTCTGAAGTTGCTGCTTTGAAGTTGTTCTTCAAGGGTGAGTCTATACCCTCTTTTAGGCTTTATTTGTATTGCTTATTTGGCCCTATTGGCATGATGTTTTAGGCCTAACTTTAAACTACAAAAAGCTTCCTTTTCAAGTGCTTAAAGTGTTTGTTTGGGGCCTGTTTGGTGTTGGGAGTGGTCTACCCTCTTTTGTGCCTTATTTTGCCTTGTTTTGAGCTATCTCTTTAGGCCTTTAAGATCACCTTTTCTTGGCCTTTTAGCCACTGAAATCCAGTGGATTTTCAGTGGTAGAAATGTGATTTTGAGGTCCAAAATGAGAGGGGGTGGTCCCCTCTCCTCTTGTCTTGTTTGCTTGCCTTGTTGGCCTCATTATTGAGCATGTGTTTCTAGCATGTGTTGGCTTGTTCTCAGCCTATTTTTGGCCCTATTTTAGAATGGCATAACTCTGTTTTGGCTTGGTTGAGTCACCCCATGCATCCTTTCTACACTTGTAGTGTAATCTAGCTATTTAGCCTTGTGTGCTCAATCCTTTGACCCATCATGCTAGCCTATTTTGGTTCTATCTCAGCATGTTTTTGGTGTTATTTTGGCATGCCTTAACTCTGTTTTGGGTCGGTTTGATTGCCTCTTTCATGCTTCATACCCTTGTAGTGCAATCCTCCCTATAGCCTTAACATGCATCATGCTTTGGACTATCATTCTAGCATGTTTTTGGCTCCACTCCAGCAAGCTTTTACTCATGTTTTGCCATGCTTAAGCTCTGTTTTAAGTGCTTTTGGTCATGCATGCCTTGCTTTGTATAGCCACAGTGCAATCTTGCTCACTAGCTTTGAGTTTCATAGTCTCTAGCATGGCTTACTTGAGGTGTTTGCATGCTTTGGCCTCATCTCTCACATGATTTCAGTGCATGTGGTGTAGACATACTCTCACATGCTTCACTCTTTCAATGCTTTTGGAGGGTTGTGCCTTATGCTTCACTTATGAGCTAATTTGTATGCAAGCTTGCCTAAGCTTTTGGGCTACTATCTGTAGACACCCCATTTTTGACCGTCCTCAAGACTTGGACGTCACCGTTTGAACACTCGGTGATTATCCATGTTTGTGTTCGTTTGGAGTTCCCGGAGTCCTCGGCTACGCGCCCTGCCTCAGGATCTCCGAACTCGACCGTTTTGTGTCTGGTTTTTCACCAAACACTTGTGTTTTGCCTTGGAGGGGCAGGGAATGCCTTGTGAGGCATCCCCACACACCACCGGCAGTGGCTAGAGGCCACTGGCTAGTTTTTGTTGCCATCGGCAATGTATGTTGCCGGTCGGCACTCTTTATTGCCGGCCGGCAGTCATTTTTGTCAAAATGACATTTTTGCCCAGCCGACTACTGTTCAGCTGCTTTTGGAGATATTTTGAAACAGCTGGCTGGCATTTGCTTCCCCTCCATACACGTGTATGGAGGGATGCCCCTCTTGTTAGCTTACATTGTAAGTTTACAAGATTGGCTCCTCTATAAGAGGAGCCCTCCTCTCCCTTGCTCAAGGGTTAGAAAAATTAGAGCTTTTTGCTTAGAAAATACAGAGGAAGCTCTGGTTTTAGGGTTAGGGTTCAATACACATCCTATCTCTATATTACTCTTGTGTGTGTTTTAGTCCATACTATTGCACACAAGCACCTAGTGTTTCACCTTCCCTTGGCTACTGAGGTTCTAAGGGCTTATTCTTGCTGTTCTTGGCTGGATTGGAGCTCAAGGAGGCCACAAAACCACCATTTGTGAAGAGGATCTACAAGGGTAACCACTTTACTCCCTTTTTACCCCTTTCTTGCATCTTATTTCTACCTATCTTAGAGCTGTTTTTGTGTTTAGTGTATAACATAAAAAAGTTCTATTTTTAGGCCCTCTTGATTGTTTGTTAAGAGTGTTTTGTGGTTTGGGTGTGTTTGACCACCCTTAGGCCTTGAAAGGCCCCATTTTTGTGCTATTTTGTGCAAGTTTCGAGACTTTGGTGTTTGGGCCTCTTCACCACTGAAATCTTGAGGGATTTCAGTGGTGAAGATGGTGCCTTGAAGTCTCAAGAAGGAGGGGGCCACCCCTTCTCCTTGTTGTCCTTGAAAGGGACCATTTTTGGCCTCTAGAGGAAGCCTTTGTGAGAATGTTTGTTGAGCATGCCATGACTGTTTTTCATGCTTATATTGCCATAATATAACATGGTTTTAAGTTGGTTTTGGTACACCATGCATGCCTTGCATACCTACCTTGTAATGCCTTGTGATTGCCTTAATATGCCTTGGGTTGTAAACCATGTTCTAGCATGTTTTAGGCTTAGATTTGTGAAGCTTTTGTGCTTATTTTGCCATGCTTTAGGTCTGTCTTAGGTTGTTTGAGTCGACCCTAGCATGCATTATATAGCCTCTTTGCATTTTTGGGCTTGTTGGCCTTAAGTATGTAAGTGTATAGCATGCCTCGTTTGCATTATTTCAGTGGTTTGGAACCACTTAACATGAAATTTCAGTCCACTTAACATGTTTGCATACTTGCCTTAGAGGCTTCATTGTTGCTTTGAAAGCTCGTGTTGTATGCTCCATGTTTTGGTCATTATGTATGCCTTTGGATTTGAGCCATTTAGATGCCATCTAGGTGTCCCTTGGGTGTTGTTTAGGTCTGCCTTCGACCTGTTTTGAGTCCCCTTAGCCTTGTGAGGCTTGGTGGGTTTGACCTTGGTTTAAGCCTCTTGGCTTACCTCAAGTACTTGGACCATTTGCATGCTTTACTTGCTTGAATTAGTTGGTTTGGCACCTCTATTTTGTGCAATTTCAGAGTTTGGTATGCATGCTAATTGTCCATTGTTTGGTCTCTTTAAGTGTGCTTAAGAGTTGCCTTGTTTATGCTTAAGGTGTTGGACCATGATTGCATGCATGTGTGTGTGCATTTTGGCCTTCGTTTCCTTGGTTTTGGCCACTGTTTTAGGCCTATCTAGAGCCGCCTAAATCATGTTTAAGTCCACCTTTTCATTAGTTGCATTGTCTCATGTTTGCTTGTATGCTTGCATAAGTGCCTTGCCATGCCATGTTGCATCCTTAGCTTGCATGCCTAGGTTGCATTGTATCTTGCATGCATGCCTTGTTCCTTGATTTGGTGATAGGAATTGGGCCTTGTTTTGTTTGATTGGTTTGCATTTCATTTGATATGAAAGTGCACACTTGATTCTTTAGGCCATCATGCATGAAAATGCGTGATTGGTGGCTCGAGAATCGAGGCACATACCCCTTTGAGTCGCAAACATGATAGGGGGCATGATTGGTGCATACATTGTTTGAATTGTATTGCCATGCAAGTTTTTCCCTCTGTTGCTGTGAGTTGCAGGTTCTGCAGGCATTGTTTGCCGACCGGCAACATTTTCGGCCGGCCGGCAGTAAGTTATCAGCCGATGGATTCATTTTGTGCCGATGGCCACATCCTATTGCCAGTGGTAATTCTACTCAGCCGGTGGTATCCCTCAGTGTCCTGAGAGGCATTCCTGAGACTTGGCAGTTTTCAGAGGAGCAAAACAGGGAAAACAGAGGCAAACTATGCATGGCAGTGCGATTCCGAGCAAGTCCCGAGCATGCGCTGCATCTGACCTGCTTCCCGAGGGCTTTACTGTTTTAATTAGATTAATTAATTTGTTTAGTTAATTTAATTGGTCTGTAATATTTAATTAGCTTGCGTAGTTAATTAATTTGTATATTCTTTTGGTCCCTCAGGGCGAGGGCAAATCTGTAATAAGTGTGGGTGAGTGGTGTGCATGTCTTCCAACCCCCACTTCTTTCTTCCCTTTTACATACCTGTTTTGATGGTTAGTATTAGGGCACGTTTAAATTAGCATATAGTATGATAGCACGCGTGCATTCATACATTTGTCTTACATGCACCGGGCTCGGTACATCACGCTAACTGCATTGTATTTCAATTTCCAAATTGAATACTTGTTACCTGTAGCATTTCACATGACATGCTTAGGGTTAGCCGAGCCTATCCTAATTACATTCTGTATGCGATGCATTAGTCACTCTAACATGAACTAGGGCATGCATGTTTGCTAACTAGTTTATTGTTTTGGCATGGAGTACGATGTAAGTATTTATGCTTTAGCATCTCGCATGCGTGTGAATGTTAACATGACAGCATGATTACCATGTGGCTAAGTGCTTATATGAGATAAACTGTTTGAATGCCTGTGGGTGGAGGTTGGATTGTTTGAGTTGGAAAAACTCGTTGAAATCCGTGTTTTAGCCTACTTGCGAGTAGCAAATTCCAAAGCGCTTTTCAAAACAAACGGATATGCAATGCTTGTTTCCAAATTAGGCAATCTAGTCTATACTTGTTTGCTGTACGCATAACATAGTAATTCTAGGCTAATAACCGGAATAAGAATACATAACGTTTTCAAAATCGGATATCATGGTTAGTAGAGGCCGGTCTTCGGACCGGGCGAAAGGGGGTGCTCATAGCTGACCTTCCCCGATCGTACCCAAACTCCCGAGCCAAGACAACTTTGGTGATGACGGACACGTGGCCTTCGGCACCGAGTCAGGGTTTCCTAAATTTCCCATTTAAAAAAAAAATATTTAGGTGGCGACTCTGTATCTGGCAAAGCAGTCCATGTTTGGCACTTCTTTTCAAAAATCTGTTTCTCAAAACGATTTGCCGGATTTGGACTCTTTGGTTCAGATTTAGAACCGTGACAATTTGAGTCCGAACTGTAGTAGACCCGCAAAAACAAACAGAACGGGACTTAACCCTCCCGGGGCGTTCGGGGACGTCTACAGTATCTTAGTGTGTTTTTGGTCTTATTTTGCCATGATACAACTCTGTTTTTGGTTGGTTAGAGCATCCCTCATTTGCTTCTTACACTTGTAGTGTAATCTCATTCATTGGCCTTGCCTGTGTCATGCTTTATGTCTCCTATTCTAGCATGTGTTAGCTCTACTCCATGCATGTTTTGGCATTGTTTTAACCTGCCATAGGACTATTTTGAGTCATCTTGGCCCTTTGGGGCTTGCTTGATATGGCTATGGTACAAGTGCCTTTGCTAGCCTTAAGCTTTGAGCCTCCTAGCATGCCTTACTTGTGATATATGCATGATATGGTATCATTTGGAATGTAATTTCAGAGCCTATGTCTTTGCTACACTCCCATGTTTATCACTCTTTCATTGCCCATGAGGGTTATGCATTATGCCTTGTTTATGGGCCAATGAATGAGTACACTTTGCTTGCCTTTTGAGACTATGTTTTAGCATGTTTTTGGCCTTGATTTAGCATGCCTCAACTCTGTTTTGAGTAGTTTGGGTCATATGGGATTTGTTATGCATGGTTGTAGTGTAATAGCTTTGACTAGCCTAATGATTCAAGGTCCTTAGGATGCTATGCTTGTGTTGTTTGGATGATTTGGTATCATTTCACACATGATTTCAGAGCATATTTCATTGCTACACTCTCACATTTTCCAATCCTTCAATGTGTTTGAGAGTGGTGTCTTCATGCCTTGTTTGTGAGCCAATGTGTATGCATGCTTGTATAAGCTTTTGGACTCCCTTTTCAGCATGTTTTGGCCTTTGTTTTGGTATGGTGGAGCTCTGACTAGAGCTGGTTTAGTTGTTTAAAGTTGGTATTGCATGCCTCTTGTGAGATGCTTTTTACTAGCTTTGGTGTTCTTGGCCTCCAAACATGCCATGCATGCATTGTTTGCATGATAGAATCTTGTGCATGCCATTCTAGCATTGATAGAAGAGCATGTTGTTTGCATGTTGTTGCATTGCATTGTGTTTGGAATGTTGTTGCATTGCATGTTATTTGCATGTTGTTGCATTGCATGTTGTTTGCATGTTGTTGCATTGCATTGTGTTTGGAATGTTGTTGCATTGCATTGTGTTTGGATCGGACGTTAATCCAAACACGAGAAACGAGGGGCGTTTCATACTTAAAGTGATGAAACGCGCCTCATTTCTCGGTCGCCGACCCTCTTGATCGAGCATGATAGATGTGGAGGCCCTTATGTGTTATTTGTGCATTCATTGACATTGAATTGTGCAAACTTGGCTTCTCGGCCATCGTGCATTGCGATGATCGGTTGGTGGCCCGAGAGTCAAGTATCGCACTCCCTTGAGCTTGAGAAATGATAGGGAGGGTGGTTGTGCACACATATCTTGCAAATACATTGCTATGCCCCTTCTTGTTCTCTGTTGCAGCAAAACTGGAGTTTGGCAAAATTTCTGGTCGGCAGACCAGTAAAGGTGGTCGGTCAACCACTTTTTATAGTCTACAACCAGTTTTTTCTGGTTTACAAGTGGTCTACAGCCTCCTTTTTTGGTCGGCAGCCCACCAGAGGTCCCCATGTTGGAGCAAAAGCATTCTGGAAGTTTGTGCAGTGTTTTGAGATCAAATGCAAATAGAGACAATTATGGGCATAGCAATAGTTTTCCGAGCGAAGCCGATCGAGCATGCATGCATCCCTCGCCCCGACGCCTTCTAACTGTTTTTCTTAGCTTAGTTAGCTAATTCATCGATTTTGTACTTAATTAGTTAATGCGCTTAATTAATCGATTTGTTTTGTAATAATTAGTTAACTAGAATAGTTAATTAGTTTTGTTTTGTAATAGTTAGCTTAATTAGCATAGCTAGTTAGCTTTCATTTCATTCAGACCCTCCGTCGAGAGGGCACATGTTGTAATAAGTGTGCGTGTGTGTGATGCATGTCTTCCAACCCCATTTCTTTCTCCCTTTTATTTACCAGCTTTTGATGGTTAGTTTTAGGGCATGTTTTAATTAGCATACTTATGTTTGCATGCGTGCATCATTCATTGTGTCTTGCATGCACCGGGCTTAGCGCATCATACAAACTGTATTGTACTTTAATACACTTTCTTGAATACGTGTTTCAAAGCATGTTATCAAGTGTTGCATTCATATGCCATTCTAGATAGCCGAGCCTATTTTAGTTGCATTTTGCATGTGTTGCATTAGGCATCTTAACATAGCTACGATCATGCATTGATTTCTAATTAGCTTCTTTTTTGGCTCGGAGTACACTGTAAGTGTTTACGCTTAAGCATCCTTGCATGTGTGTAAGTGACTGCCATGTTAGCATGCTTGCCATGAGGCTATTTGCTTAACTGCTATAACTGCATGAATGCCTGTGGATGAAGGCTTCATTGCTTGAATTGGAACAATTCATCGAAATGTGAGTTTTAAGCCCACTTAAGAGTGGCAAAATCATGTTTTTCTAAGCCCACTTGAGGGTGGCAAATCCGCGTTTTAGCCTACTTGCGAGTAGCACTTCCAAATCATTTTTCGAAAAGCAAATATGAGATGTTTTGTTCCAAATCGAGTGATTTAGTCTATACTTGTATGCTGTGCGCATCACGTAGTAAGTTAGATTAATAACCGGAATAATAACACATGTGTTTTCAAAAATAACATATCATGTTAGTAGAGGCCGATCCTTTGATCGGGCGAGCGGGGATGCTCATTTCAGGACCTTCCCCTCTCATACCCAAGTTCCCGAGCCGAGGCAACTTTGGTGATGACGGACACGTGGCCTTAGGCATGAGTCAGGGTTTACTAAGTTTCCCAAAAACAAAATATTTAGGTGGCGACTCTGAAATCTGGCAAAGCAGTTCATGTTTGGCGCTTTTTGATTAAAATCAATTTTCCAAAACGATTTGCCGGATTTGGACTCTTTGGTGATTTATCATTCTTACATTGCACTTTGTGAGATTAGATTCAGAACCGTGACTGGAGTCTGAACTGTAGTAGCTAGAACTACAATTCGCACCCTCACGCGCAGAGCGGAGTTCGGGGCGGTCTACAGTTATATCAGTCCGTAAATTAGGGTTTCAGATCACTTTTTGCAGCCCCCTCTCTCTCTAAAACTCTCCAGATTTCCAGATCTAGTGCTTCTCTCTCTAGAAGTCATATTCTCTCTTTGATTTCTCTAAATCCATTGGGATTTAGGCCTAAGTTCTTCACCAAAATTGGTTATCACCTCGAGGGCTTCATTGTGTGCAGTGGAGATCAAGTTTCAACATCGTAAATTTTGGGGTTTCATCTCAGATTCTCTTCAAAACTTGAAATAGGGATTTCCTTTGAGTTATATATATGTTTTTGCAAGATGTAGATGATTTTCGAAATCATCCTTTGATTAGCTTTGAGAAATTGATTGTTGATTACAAGAAGATAGGTGATTTTAAAAGAGGATTTATTTTCTTTTCCTTTTAAAATAGAAATTGAAGGTTTTGAACCATATTGATTGAAGAAAGATGATTTTGGGGAGATTCTTCTAAATATTTTAGAGATGAATGGTTTTGGTGAGAAAACCTAGAAATTGGGTCTTTTTGAAAGATGATGAAAATCCTTGGAAGATGTTGTCATATTTATTTTGTGTATCAAAATAAATGGATGTTCCAAAAATTGTTTATTTATATATAAATGACGAATTTTGTGAACAAAATGAGAAATGTTGTTTATTTTGGAAATTGTTGTCAAAATGTTGATTTAGTCTTGAATTGACTAAATTGTTGAGATTACTCGAAATGTAGAAATTATGTTATTCTCTTGAATGAATTGGCTGTAAAAGTATATATATATATATTCATCTTGTGGAATTGTGTTGAAAAGAGGATTGGGAATTTTGATCACAATGGTATATTGTGTGGAACAATTGAATATGGAAGTAATGTTGCATTGCATTTTTAATCATACATTGGCATTTCAATTCATTGGACTATGTTAAGCTTTGGAAATTTGCATTGAGAAAAGAATGTTGGGAAATGGGTTTTCATGAAATTGTTTTGGGGGTAAATACAGCGGTAAGTTTTGATAGGTGGTGTAGATGAAATTGTTTAAGTTGGCCTGAGTGTCCTTGGTGAAAGACTAGAAAGTCACGTGGATAGGTGTCGAGCCTTCCGATTAATACCGGTAAATATGACAATTGGTAGTACTCGTATAGTCTACTTGCAGACACCGACCTAGGGATTACCAGAGTTGTATTTACCGCCCCTTGAATTAAATTGATAAATTTTGAACAGTTGAAGTTGCATAACATCATTGAGCATGATGGTTTTCAAAAGATGAAGATGTGTTTTATTTTCAAAAAGGCAAGGCATGGCATGTCATGTGCATTCATCTCTTGAGACTTGTATAAAATGTATATACTTTGTTAAGGATTTTCTACTGGGTTTTATGCTCACCCTACCAAATTTTTGTGCAGGAAAAGACGTGGTGAATCCGCCTAATTGAGGGCGTGAAAATGTGTGTTGAGAGCACTAAAGTTCTCCTTTGTTGTGATCCTATTTGTAAGCCAAGGGCTATGTATGTGTGGGTTTGAATAACCATTTTGTGTAACCGGGCTTAAACCTTGAAAGATTGTAAACCCTGGGGGGGGGCTTATTTGGTTATTTACTTGTTGTTGAATCAATGTAATATCGTATGAGGAACTATTATTATTATGTAATACAAGTATGGGAAGTTATATTTGGTTTTCCCTTAAGAGAGCCATGATTGTTGCATTATCATTTGGGCTAGAAATTTGGAGCGTTATAAGAAGAAAGAAAATTGGAAGCTCTTTTTAAAGAGAACAAAGAGGTGTTCGCTTGGACACCATATGAGATGCCGGTGATCATCACCGAGGTCACCTGCCACAAGCTCAACGTGGATAGGTTGGCCAAACCTGTGATCCAGAGAGCCAAGCGACCAACCTTGGTCCATGTACAAGAAATTAAAGAGGAAGTAGAGAAGTTGCTGAAGGCGCAGGCAATTCGAGAAGTAAACTACCCAATGTGGCTGTCCAACATAGTGGTTGTAAAAAAGAAAAATGACAAGTGAAAGGTTTGTGTGGACTTCACAAGCTTGAATAAGGCTTGTCCAAAGGACTGTTTCCTTTTGCCAAGGTAGACTAGCTTGTGAATGCCACATCTGGCCATAGAAGGATGAGCTTCATAGATGCATACCGAGGTTATCATCAGATAGCCATATACACACCAGACGAAGAAAAGACGACATTCATCACTCCAAAGGGACTCTATTGCTATAGAGTGATGCCCTTTGGATTAAAGAATGCAGAGAGAACATACCAGAAGTTAATGACAAAGATGTTCAAACATCTTATTGGGAAGACCGTGGAAGTCCACATCGACGACATGGTAGTGAAGAGTAAGGAGCCTTTAGATCATTTAGCCATTTTGAAAGAGGTTTTTGATATCCTGAAAGCATACCGGCTTCGTCTAAATATGCCTTCAAGTGCGCTTTCGGAATGGAATCTGGAAAATTCCTAAGATATATGGCGACTAGGAGAGGAATTGAAGCAAGCCCCAATCAGATCAAGGCTATCATTGATCTGAAGAGCTGACGACAGCAAAAGAAGTCCAAGTTTTGACAGACAAGGTAGCTGCGCGGAACAGATTCATCAACCAGAGTTTGGACAAGTGCAAGCCATTCTTCCAACTGCTAAAGAAGGCCACGAACTTTTTATAGACAGATGAATACGAAGTTGCCTTGGCAGACTTGAAGAGGTATTTGACAACTCCACCAGTATTGTTAAATCTAGTACCATGAGAGGAATTATTCCTGTATTTGGCGGTCTCAGACTAAGCTGTCAATGTCGTGGTCATTTGAGAATAAGAAAGAGAACAAAGGGCAGTATACTATGTGAGCAAGACCCTGGCAAGCGTGAAGACAAGGTACCTGTCCCTGGAGAAACTAACGCTCACTCTGGTAATGGCTTCAAAGAAGCTAAACCATTACTTTCAAGCCAACAAGATCGTGGTGCTTACAGAGCACCCGTTGAAGTCTCTACTATAACAAGGGGACTTAACAAGTAGAGTAACACAATGGGTTGTAAGTCTAAGTCAATACAACATAGAATACATACCAAGGACAGCAATCAAAGGTTAGGTTTTGGCCGACTTTGTTGTTGAGTTCACACCAAGCGCAAGCTTGAAGCCAAGACTTGTAAACCTTGGCCTATGGTGTACAGAAGAACCAGAAGAAGCACAGCTGGCATCATAGAACCCCACGCTAGTAGGACAGAAGAAAGATCAAGAGAAACCGAAGCCTTGTGACATTTACGTTGGGGAGTCCTTCTGCCTCGATGGATAGATGATAGAGCAATCAATCCAACTGGGGTTCAAGGCCTCAAATAATGAAGCAGAGTACGAGGCATTGATTGTCAGATTGACATTAGCAGCAATAGTCGAAGCCGAGGAGATGGTAGTCTATTGCGGCTCCCAACTCATCATGAACCAAGCGATGAGAGAATACGCAGCCCGAGATGAGAGGATTGTGGCCTATGTCAGAAAGATCATCAAGTTGCCAGCACAGTTCCAGAGTTGTTGGCTACAATAGGTCTATTGAGAAGACAATTGCCATGCAGATGCCCCAGCTAACCTTGCCAGTGCCATAAAGTCAGACATGCTAAGAACGATTATGGTAGACTATCTATCAGGCCCAAGTATGGAACCCTTAATAACAAAATATGAGGCAATATACATAGAGCTAGGCCTAAGATAGATGGATGCCCTAGTCAAGTTTATCAAAGATGGCTAGCTACCAGAAGACAAAAAAGAGGCACACAAGATCAGACTTAAGTCGGCCAGATTCTGCTTGTCGGCAGAAGGCCACCTGTACAAAAGGTTATTCATTGGACCCTTGCTGCGATGTGTGCATCCTTCCCAAGTGGAAGACTTCTTATATGAGATCCATAAAGGAGTTTATGGAAGCAATGCATGGGACAGATCCCTTGCCCATAGAGCTATATCACAAGGGTATTGGTGACCCTACATGAAAAAGGATGCCAAAGCCTATGTTAGGAAATGCGAGAAGTGTCAAAGGTTTGCACCCTTGATACATCAGCTAGCTGGAGACCTAAACCCTATATCTAGTCCTTGGCTATTTGTCCAGTGGGGCATGGATCTAATTGGGCAATTACCAAAGGCAACTGGATAAAGAAAGTTCTTACTAGTAGCCACAAACTGCTTTATAAAGTGGGTGGAGGTTAAACCTCTGGCCAAAATCCGAGATGTGGATGTTAAGAATTTCATTTGGAAGAATATCATTACCAAATTCGGGATCCCAAGAGCTATTATGGCAGACAATGGAACCCAATTTGATAGCAAGTTGATCAAGAACTTCTACACGAAGTACAAGATTAAAAACTACTACTCAACTCCCAGCTTCTCTCAAAGCAATGGCGAAGCCGAGGCCTTTAACAAGACCATCCTAGATAGAATAAAGAAGAGATTGGAAGTTGCCAAGGGCAAGTAGGTGAAGGAGTTGCCTAATGTTCTATGGGCATATCACACTATGCCAAGAAGATCTACTGGAGAATCTCTCTTTACCATGGTTTATGGCACCGAGGCCGTTATACCTCTTGAGATCGGTATTCCTGGAATCAGAACTCGAGAAGTAGAGAATGAGACAAATGAGGCATTCCTTGCCCGAGATCTGGACTTGACTGAAAAAAGGAGGGAGAGAGTAGCAATTAGGCTGCGGGCATAGCAGCAGAGACTTGCTAGGGCATACAACAAGAAGGTGAACCCTAGGGAGTTCCAAATTAGGACCTTGTCCTAACGAAGGATGTCGGCAACAAAAAAGATCCCAATTAAGGTAAACTTGGCCTAAACTGGGAAGGACCATACAGATTTATCTCGGTTGCCGGCAATGGCGCATACCGGCTAGAAAACAGTAATGGCAAGGAATTGCCAAGGCCATGGAATACCAACAATTTGAAATTCTTCTATCATTAATTTTTCAAGTTTTTGATATGTAATCTAGATGAACGTTTAACCAAAGTATTAATGAAATACTTGTTCGATTTTGTTCTTTACAAAATGTTGTTGAAATTCATAATTGTTAGATTGAAAAGCCTTAAGCCGATGTTCCTAAAGTAAACAACATGATTAACTTAGACTTGTCATGATGGCAAAGTTGAACTAAGTTGAAGAGATATTTCAATGAGAAACAAGGTGAAACCAGCCATGACTAGGCTAGTTTGTACGAAAAGCTGAGGTAAATAGTACTCTCGATGCACTAAGGTTAAGCCTTAAGTGTTTTGTTTAGACGAGCTAAACATGATGACCTTGGTCATGGATGTCTAAGTCAGACTCAGGCAAGATTCGGACGATGCATCCTTAATGTGAACGTAAGTAATACTTAGATTCACATTAGGGGGGCAAAAAGCATAAAAGTTAAGTGAATATGACACTTGTGAAAAAAAAAATGTCAGAAAAATTTTACGAGTTGAAGTTATTCAAGATAATTGATAATAATTATGTCCGAGATGTATTAACCCGAGATGATTTGTTGTCATACTTAGAAGAATTTTCTAAAGAATGGCAAGATTGCACAAGATATATGAAAGCAGCAAACAAGCATCCAACACTTAGTCAAGAAAAACAAACTTACATTCATAAAGGAAGCCATTTCAGTACATCAGAAGGCACTTCAGCCTAAAAGGAAAGAAAAAGTAAAAAGAAAAGTACAATTGAAAAAGAGAAAATCCTAAGTGCTAAACTCTGGAGCAGTGTTCTTAGCTTGCTCCGCAATCTTTCCAGCCTCAGTGTCGGCCGCTATCTCTTTGTCGATCTCCTTAAGAGTCTCATCAAGACTCTTCTCGGCAACAATGACCTCAGTGTCGGCTTTCTTTGGGGAGGTGCTCTTCGAGACCTTATCCCTATCATCCTCAGTCAAGTCCAGAACCTGATCGTTTAGAGTTGGAGACTTGGCCCTAACAACACCAGCAGCACCAACAGTAGCATCGGTATCACCCTCCTCATTTTTCTCTTCCTATTCCTCTTCCTCAGATTGAATGGGAGATGGGGAAAAGGCACGTCAAGTTGACCGATGTCACGAAGAAAGGAGTCCTCAGGGACATAGAGCTCCTTTCGTGTAGTAACCCAGCCAAGGTAGTAACCCTTGTTGCAGGCCAGGTTGACTTGCTTCTTATACAGATCTCAAACGCTGGCCTGCTCTTTGCATAGGCCATTTCATCGGCCGCCTTGATCTCGGCCTCTTTGGATTCCAAGGTCTTCTTTGGTGTGATCTCGACATTTGTAACTCTTTCTTTGGTGACTTTGGCAGGAGCCCTGGAGGCTTTAGCAGCAGCATCGACCTTGTTTTCGACAGCCTTGGTTGCACTGACCATATCTATCAAGCTATTAATCCTAGCCTCGGCCTTGTTGAGTTGGGAAAGGAAGCTTGCAGCCTTTTGCATCTTCTTAGTCAGGTCTTTCTTCACCAACTCAGCATTGACTACATGAGAATGCACATGTTGGATGGCCTACAAAAAAAGAAATGAATTAGTAAACATTTCACTAAGTATGAAAACAGAATTTGAAAAGTATGGGAAAAAAAGGATTACCAGAACTAAATGTCTCATTGTCAAGGCAAAGTTTTCATACTGGTTGTAGTCACTGATCTGGTCCATGTCGGCGGGCAGGAGGAGGCCTGTGGTTAGCATGGCCCCAACTTCTGCATCTTTGATTGCGTTGTCACTGACTTTTAGAAGTTAGTCACCCACCTAGATCTCGGGGAGCCAAGCATCCTCGAGAATAATGTCCTTTTCGCCACTAAGGCCAATGGACCTTGGCTTCTTTGTTGGAAGGGCCTCGGTGAAATTAGTCATAGCTGGCCTCTTCTCAGCCTCGACTAGCTTGGAGATTGATACTGAGTCTTCAAGGTCCCTCTCCTCATCAGAATGGATGATTGTGACTTTGGCCTATGCTTTAGCCTTCTTCACCCTCCTTGGCTTCTAGACAGACTACGGGGAATTGATGGACTGGACTGTGACAACATCGGGCAGTCTAACGAGCAGGTCCTCGGCGACTACTAGTTTATGACCCATCTCGATAGAGGTGGCAGCAATGGTCACTCCAATGCCAAGCTTGAATGGAGGGAGAGCGACAGACGGGTTAGGAGGATCATAAGCCAAAGTGTCTACACCTTGGCACTTCTTGCTACGCGTCCTCCTAGTTAGAGCGTTTAGAGGTCGGCAATGACGATGGCGTTGAGCTGGTAGAATGTGTTATGATGGAGCCGAGGTTGACAACTGGTCTACTGGGTCAGATGTGGAAGCCCAATCAGTGCGTAGAGAGGATGCTACTGGTCGAGTTGTTGTAGATGGTGGAGTTCTGCTCCTAGATGGGATGTCAAGCAGAGGAGACTGATACGTCAGAATGTAGTTAAGTAGAATGGGGGCCTTGTGGTCCTTAATTGGTAAGTCTAGAAGCTGGGTTAAGTCTTGACTTTGGACGTACGACTTTTGAAAGGATTTGCTTGGTTGAGGTAGCGTTGCAAAAATAATAAAAAAGAGAAGACATTAGAATTAAACTAAGTATATGCGTCAATGTCAAGGATGTGGGGTTTGGGATGACTAAGTTCTTACCCCCATCCTCACTAAAGACTCTTCGGCATAAGGGGAAGAGGCGAAGATCACTATCTGGTGTAAACTCCCAGTTACCTGAGTTGATGAGGTAGTCTTCTCTAGCACCCTTGTTGGAGTCTGGAAGGTCAGCTATCAACTTGTAAGCAGTGGATCATGGTTTGAGATAATAAGGCCGCACAAGGGGTAACAGTATTGGATGTCGGAAAGGGTGATCCTGGCATTATGTCGGCGACATAGCTCGGCTAGGCCATTGATAACCCTAAAGGTATTTATGGCTAGTTGCATGGGTTGAGTTTGTAGAAGTGCATCACTTCTCTAAAGACGATGTTGAGGGGGAATCTGATCCCATCCTCAATGATTAATACCATGGGAAAAGACATATAATTCTCCCAAGGCATAATCGAATTGTTCTCACCGACTAGCTTAATCTGAACGTCGGTAGGGATGTCGAACTCCTGGCGAAAGTACTCCAGTTTGCTAGGGGAATCTACTCTGCATTTAAACATACTCATGACCTCGACTGAGTGGTTTTATAAGGTTTTGAGTACAGAAGTGTTTTCTGGCGACTTATGAGCCTCAGCGTAACCCTAGGGGACACTGAGTTAGGGATTTTGGAAAGCTAAAGGAGATTATGGGATACAATTTATTTTGATTTCCCGAAAGTGTATATGGTTCTAACAAATCCCAAACCTAAGTCTATGTCTATCTAAGAACAACCGAAATAGGCAAGAAGTGGGTGGAAGAATCTAGAAACAAAAAAAAAAAAGAAACAGAGACAAAGATAGCGCAGATTTAGAAGAGGAAGAAACCAAAAACACATTCAAAGTATGAGCAGATTCAAATACAGAGACATAAAGAAATGATAAACATGGATTCGGAATTTGGCATGATAGTATGAAGAATAGAAAATTTTCATGAAGTCAGAGAATATGGGCGTGGTGATAACAAAAGTAAAGATGCATTGTAATCGAACAAAGGAGTAGTAAAGAATTGAAATAAAAACATGGGAAGATTCAAGGACTTACAGATGGAAGTTGCCAAAGTGGTTGTCGGAATCACGTTCACCAAAGTCAGACGGTGCCTTTGATCGGAACAGAATGGTTGAGTGTTCCCCGGAGGAGATGAACATGAATAGTTACAAAAAGCTTCAAAGGCCGTTAATGGAGGCCTAGAGAGAGAGGCTCTGAAAAGGGAGAGAAATTTGTAATGTCAAAAGTGAAGAGGCACAGAGAAAGGAAGGAGTTTTGTTGAAAAGATGAAAAGGGGCAAAACCCTGATTTAACTACCTAGGTAGACGTGCTCTTGATGACGTTAGACGACGTGGGTCAGAGACAAAGCGACGTATCTGACGCATGACGAGTATAGACTAGTTGGGCGATGACACGTGGTTGAAACGGTTGGGATAGCTGTGCATGACAGCTTATGTGCAGTTGGGATTCTTGGTATTCTTGAATTAGTGCGTCGTGACGTTGGCTAGTAGTGCAATCCTGCTTGAGATGTTGATCTTTAATAAAAGAACTTCTTGGATCTTGGTTCTTGATTCTTGATTCTTGATCTTGCTAAGTGGACATTTGAGTCCTTATTTCTTGATGCCAACGAGTCACGATCTTGGTCGAGGGAGTATCTCTAGCATGTTGTATAGCCGACATGTTAGAGGATCGAACGATATAGGTTCCATCACCTCAGGTTGCTGAGGTAATAGAACCTAGGGCGCAGTTGTGGGGATGTACTTTCAAGGTCGAGCCATGTGGCTGAGTGTACCTATTTTTTTGTGCTTTTCGGAGGGATTTAGTCTCCTCGGGTATGATTCCCTACAGTTCGGACTCCTATGGTTCTGAATCTGGCTTCACAAGTGCAGTGTGAAACAGAAAAACAAATAAGAGTCCAGATCTGACAAATCTTAGAAAAATCCATTAATCACAAGATATGCCAAAAATGGACTAGATTGCCAGATTTTAGAGTTGCCACCTAATATTTTTAGGAAAATTAGGAACCTGTGACTTGTGCCAAAGGCCACTAGTCCGTCACAACCAAAGTTTCTTGGTTTGGGAACTTAGGTATGAGAGGGGAATGTCATTAATTGAGCACCCCACTTACTCGATCAAAAATCGGCCTCTACTAAATCATGATGTGAATTTTATAGACATTATGTGCTCGTATTCTGATTTATTAATAATGCTAACATTACTATGTTAAGCGAACAAGAATAGACTACGTCACTTACTTTGGAATGCTTTCATCTTATGTGATTTTGAAAGAGTTTTGAGTATGTACAACTCAAAGAAAAAAATGAGCTCATATATACAACAATCAAAGTCATTTCAACTTAAGCGAAATAGCTTCCATCCACAGGCATTCATAGAGTTATTTCAAGTAAGCAAGTAGCCTCATGGTAGTATGTTCGACATGGTAACACAAACACACACATATGACATGCTAAAGCAAAAAATGCTCACCTAATACTCATCTGCGGTAAGTCGAAGAAAATGAGATAATTAGAAAAAATGCATGATCCTAAAAATGCACATGACTAATGCAACACATACAAAATGCAACTACTAGAGTCGACTATTAACATGACATGTGAATCAACTCAAAGCATGAGGTAGCACACATAATCAAGTAGGAAATGATAACAACATCAAGTATGATGAGCCGAACCTTAATGCATGCAAATATTGATACAAAGCATGGAAATGATAAAGGAAAACATGATGCTTTGTATAACTATGGTAAGTGTAAATAAAAGGAAGAAATAAATGGAGGTTGAAAGACATACATCAAGTGTTACAAATCTGCCCTATTTACAAGACGGTCCGAATGGCCTAATTAACTAATTATTACATCCCAAAATGAATTAACTAATTATTACATATACAAATTTCAAAGTGGCTAATCTAAAGGAGTTGAATAAAGGACAGGAAACCTTGCGTGCGTAAATGGGAACATCCTTTGGAGACAACTCTACCTGTCGCCAGAAATTGCTCTGTTCGTAGCCAAAAAACAGTTATGTTTGAACCTCGAGATCTACTCTGCTAAGCTGAATAAACACATTGGCCGTATAAACGAGTTGGTCAACTGTACACTTGACTTGGCCAGCCTGCTAAAGGAATTGGTCGGCTATATACTTGACCGGCCGGTCGTAAAACCATGCTGGAAAACTTGCTGCAATAGAACTGGAACAAAGAAATCAAAGGGTTTCCGAAGGATGTTCATCCTTCCTGCTCCCTCCTATGATGAAGATATTCAAGGAGGAAATAGGTTTGCTTCACAACCATCAAACAACCCAAGGGTTTTACATGATGATTAGTGAAACAACAGGATGAAAGATCTAATGAGTACGAAGCTAAAACAAAAAGAATCATTCAAAGAATTGGTTGGAACCTACTGCCTCTCATAGTGAAGAAGAGTAAATGAGTACTCAAATTTGGAGCGAATTGGTTAAAGAAAACCTTCTTTGAAAAAAAGAAGCTTATAAACAAGGGGTTACATCATTGAAGAAAGAAATTAGAGACTCCTCTCCCTACTCATGGAACATAGATTGACATCCATTTTCATGCTTCAAAATGGAACTAGAAGAGAGTTTCTAATACTTTCAATGAAGAGCTCTATATGAGCAACAATGAAAAAAAAAAAAAAAACTAGCTAACTATCAAAGCTTAAACACACAACTTGTCAAAGTTGTTGACAACTCCTCTTTTATTCATAGAATAAGGATGAGACATCCATTCCCATGTTCTGAAAATGATTGAGAAGAGGGTTTTTTAATACTTTTAACACGGAAGCTATCACCTAGCTTCAAGGTAAACAACAATATCATGAAAGCGAAAGATTTATAACTAGTTAATCAAACTTGTGGCGGGGTGATTGAGCTCTAAGGTTCCAATATACTAAAGAAAGCTATAAGAACAAAAGTAAAGCAATCAACTCAAACTGATTGGTGGCTATATCCTAAATGCACCAAATTTGTAAGGACTATTACACTATTACAATAGTTCATATCACACAAAAATAACATAAAAATAGTGTTGAAAATTAACTAAAAGAAGTAAAAAAAGAGAGCAAAGATGAAAAAGAACAAAGGAATTACAACTAGTGAACAAGCCTATGGAAGGGTGGCTAGCCTTTCCACTTTTAACAAAGCTCAATCACATTGTTAAGCCTAAAATAACCTCTGAAAATCAGTATATTATGACAAGAAATGAAGAGTAAAAGAGTAAAAGAACAGATGATTAAAGGAGTTCAAAGGTTAACCTCTTGGTGAGAGGAAGCGCTTCTTAGTTAACAAACTTCAATCCAAACACCCTCAAGTATCGCAAAAAGCTTTAAGTTTGAGCTCCAATGGTGTATCTATAGTGTATCTATACTCAAGAAGGTTTGAAGATCAAGAAAGAGCTTTGAACAATCTCCTAAGCTTTTTGAAAAATTTTCTAACCCTAAATTCTAAAGGGAGATGGTCTATTTATAGAATTTCAGCCTTCTTTAGTCGGAAATATCTTTAAAAAAGGACAAGTGGCCAAATCCCGTGCATGGGAGTAGCGTTGTGCTATAAATGCAGAATCTGACGCTACATATGGCCAGCCGGCCAACTAATTGTACGGCCAGCCAAATAAATTGGCCTGCTACTCTCTATGTGGCCAGGTTAGAAAAAAAGGTTTTGATCAAAAATGGATGCAAGGTCTGGGTTTGGAGCTCAAATTCAAATTTCTTTGCTGAAGATTCAAAAAATTGCACAACGTAACATTTCATCATCGAGTGTTCAAAATGAAGTGCCCAAGTCTTAAAGGCGGTCAAAATGGGGTGTCTACAGTTGTCCCTCTTTGACAAAGGTCGGATCGTCGTGAGTGAATGTCAAAGCCCGAAGACGACCCATGTAGAAAGGGTAAAAGATACAAGCCAAACTACGCATCATGTAGAAAGGGTGAAAGATGCAAGCCAAACTGAACATCACGTAGAAAGGGAGAAAGATACGAGCCAAACTACACATCACGTAGAAAGGGTGAAAGATGCAAGCCAAACTACGCATCACATAGAAAGGGTGAAATAGTACAAGCCAAACTGTGCATCACGTAGAGAGGGTAAAAGATGCATGCCAAACTACGAATCACGTAGAAAGGGTGAAAGGGTACAAGCCAAACCACACTCATGTGATAAGGGTGAACAAGCCTAAATGCATGCAATGCGAAAAGGGTGAACACAAGCCAAATCACACTGTCGGGTGATAAGGATGGATACGATAAGATGATATAGGTACGATGCATATGAATGCGGTGCAATTGCTGTAGTTGATGCAAAATACAATGCGAGACATGTTCCATGCAATGCAATGGAAAGGATGAACAAAATGCGGTGTCGTCGAGAGCACCTCATGGGGGCAAGTGGCAAGGAACACCTTACAACATTTTGAGCCTGCTTAGTTGTGCTGCCCAACCTCTCTCTCTCTCTCTCTCTCTCTCTTTTTTTTTTTCCAGTAGTTACAATACCTACCTATCATTCATCATATAGGCCCTAATAAATTTGATGTGCTAGGTATACTTACAGTTCATCTACTTCTGTCACGTATACTAGTTTTCAAGCTGAAGATAAGGTAAACTAAAATATAATAAAAGATAATAACAAAGGAAACCAGGATTCTCTAGAAGATGAGGAACCTAAAAATGAATTACCTGTCCCTTAGGAGTCCATATCATCATGGAGCAACAACTATGTTGGTTCTAATTTATTTACTAGGAGACTGATGCGTTTTTTTACCAAAAACACAATTATAATTTGATTGGCTGGGTAGACTTGAACTGAAAGATAGGACTTGGAGTAGATTATGTTGTGAATGATTGTCGTTAGGTTCAAGTCACTGCCCTAGTGCATTATGCTCACTTTCGTCCTTTAGATTCAAGTTGTCCATTCATTTGAAAGGATGCAGAAACTTGTAATTTTTTAACTTTGATTTGAACTTATGATCATTAAAAAAAAAAAAAAATTCTAAATACAGACACTACATTGATTTCTTTGGGTTCTGCTTGGATGATGCTCTCTCGTCCATTTATAGAGTTTTGTCTATGGGGTTGGGACAACCTCCCCAGGATAGTTCTAATGTATTATGCCAACTTTCTCTCTTCTCCCGAAGGATATTTCCACACGGTTATTTGCAGCGCTGAAGAATTTTGAAACACCACTGTGAACCATGACCTCCCTTTCATAGCGTGGGATAAGAAGAAATAACCGTAATTTATAGAAATCATGGGATCTCCTAAATATACAATATTCTATATTCCAACATTCTCCCTCAAGCTAGATCAAAGATGTCAACCAAACCCAGCTTGCTAATGGAAGACTGAAGTAGGGATGGTCCTACAGATTTAGTGAAGATGTTGGCAGTCTGATTAGAAGATGGAACAAACGAGGGACATACAATGCCAGCTCGAACCTTTTCCCGGATGAAATGAATATCAACTTCAATATGCTTAGTACGCTTATGAAGCACAGAATTAGAGGCAAGTAAGACGGCAGACTTATTGTCACAAAAAAAAGCTTGGAAGAGATATTCTCCTCAAAGCTTATAACTCAGTAAGAATTGACCGAAGCCATAGTAACTCACATGTCCCATGAGCCATGGCTCGGTACTCAGCTTCAGAAGGTGATCAAGAAACAACCGCTTGTTTTTTGCTTTTTCATAACAGAAGATGGGTACTAAGGAAAGTGCATACCCCAAAAATTGAACGTCTGTCAGTCAATGAACCTACATAGTCTGCATCAGCAAAACAGGACAATCCTGTCTAAATTCCATCATTGAAGAATAAACCCAAACTTGAACATGACTTGAGATATCTCAAGATTTAGTGAACAACATCAAGGTGAGCCGTATGAGGTGAATGCATAAACTGACTAACAACACTCATGGCAAATGTCAAATCTGGTCGTGTATTAGTCAAATAGATCAAACGTCCTACCAATCTCTGGTAGCGAGATGGATCATAATGCAACTCACCAGACTCAACCAAAAGTTTCAGATTCGAATCCATAGGAGTAAATGTAGGCTTGCATCCCATCATACCAGTGTCGCAAAGAAGATCCAAAGTATACTTCCTTTGGGACAATGATATCCCACCGCGAGAATGAGCTACTTCAATTCCTAAGAAATATTTGAGAGGACCCAGTCCTTGATGTCAACTACTCTAGTAAGCTCCTGTTTTACCTTAACAATACCAATGGTGTCATCTCCTATAAGGATGATATCATCCACATAGACTAACAAAATAATACATCGATCATTGGGCTAACGACGAATGAAGCATGTATGGTCGGAGTGACACTGAATTAAATCTATGGATAGGATAACAGAGCTGAAACGGTGGAACCATGCACGAGGAGATTGCTTTAAGCCATAGAGAGACTTACGCAGACGACAGACCTTGCCAACATACTCCCCTTCAGCCCGAAACCCAGGTGGAGGATCCATGTAGATCGTCTCAAGTAAGTCCCCATGTAGAAAAACATTCTTGACATCAAGTTGATGAAGGGGCCAAGAAGAAGAAGAGGCAGCCAAGGAAATAAGTAAACGAACAGTGGTCAATTTAGCCACCGGTGCAAACGTAGCCCCAAAATCCTTGCCAGGAACCTATGTAAAGCCCTTTGCAACAAGACGAGCCTTATATCGTTCCATTGTACCATCATTCAAGTATTTGACAGTAAAAACCCACTTACACCCAACAGTTATCTCACCAGAAGGTAAAGAGACAAGATCTCAAGTGTGATTATGCTCCAAAGCAGCCATTTCATTTTGCAGAGCCACAACTCATTGCGGATTCTGGAGAGCCTCAGACACGGACTGCGAGATAAAGACCGACTCAAGTTTTCCAAGAAACGACCGATGAGAAGCTGAAAGGTCATCATAACATAAAAACTGGGAAATAGGGTGATTAGTACTACTAAACCAACCGAAACGATTAGGGGGACGGTGTTCACGGGTTGGATAACGAGAAGGAGCTGCAGAGTGAATAGTAGAGGGAATACCTGGGCCTGAGGGAAAAAAAGATGCTGGAGGGGGCAGAGCACGAGGGCGACGAAAGTATGTTTGTAATGGCGAAGGACTGGCAGGTGTAGATACAAGTGATGATGAGGGAGAAAATGAATCAATGATAGGAATAGAGTGAGCACTCGGTGACACAGCAGGAGGTGGTGCACTCGAGGCGGAATCCTGCAACACAAGGTTAGAACCAAAAAATGGCATATCTTCGCAAAATATGACATCCATAGAATGATAAAAATGACGAAACAATGGATCACATCACCTATAGCCTTTAGAGAGAGCTGAATAGCCCAAAAAGATGCATTTAAGAGACTTGTTATCTAACTTGGTCCGAGTAGGACTACGATCCTAAACAAAACAAGTACAACCAAACATACGAGGCACAAGAGGAAATAACACGGTATCTGGACAAAGTAATTGAAAAGGGGCCAACATGTGAAGAATCCGACTAGGTGTCCAATTAATGAGGTAAACAGCAGTAAGCATAGCCATATGCCAGTAGGATTTAGGAACATTCATCGCACAAAGAAGACACCGGACAACAAACATAAATGACGGTTTTTACGTTCAGCAATCCCATTTTGTTCAGGGGTGTAAGTACAAGTGAGTTGCTGCAAAATTCTCTGCTAATTAAGTTGGGAGCGAAATGCATAAGAGATGTACTCCCCCCAATTATCAGAACAAATAGTGCGTACAATAGTGTGGAATTGGGTTTTGACTATTTAGAGAAATTGAATAAAAAGTGGAAGCACATCAGACTTCTTTTTAAGCAAATAAATCCAAGTACACCTAGAGTGGTCATCTATGAAAGTCACATAATATCGATGCCCAGAAAAAGCCAAAATAGGAGTAGGACCCCAGATATTAGAGTGGATATTGTCAAACATACAGGAGGCGCGATACATGTGACGAATATAAGAAGTACGAGTATGTTTAGATAGTTCACAAACAACACAATAAAACTAATGATCCTTGTAAGCTTTATTAAGTAATGGAAAAAGTAAACATAAATAATTTCAGTTTGCATGTCCTAAACGAGCATGCCACATGGCTAAAGTCTGAAAAGAAAACACATAGGAAGACGACTTAGGTAACACAGCTACTTACAGGCCAGAAGTGGTAGGATGTGAAGGTGGTGGGTCCCCAAAGTAGTATAGCCCGTCGCACTCAAACCCCCTACCAAAAATCTTCTTCGGAGTCAGGTCCTGTAATAAGCAATGAGTAGGTAAGAAAATAACAGCATAATGAAGGGTTTTAGCAAGGCGACTATCAGTTAGAAGATTATAAGCAAAAGTGTAATATCAGATGACAAGGACACATCACCCTTATGCTGGACATGTGGAATAGACTCATCAGCAAGACATACAGTTTGAGCGGTAGTAGAGACAGGAGAGGATAAACAAGAAAACTCACCGGTCATATGATCATTGGCCCCAGAATCCAATACCCAAGTAGGTGCAGTGCGAACATGAAAGGCTGTAGGAGTACCTATAGCGAGCGTGGCAGTGGAAGGGACACTTAGAGACATGGTGGTGAATAAACCAAGTTGCTCTTGAAGGCCACCAATCTGAGATTGAAGCTGATGAAGATCAACAAAATGAGTCGGTTGAGGAGTACTAGATGTGTCGGCAATAACAGTAGCATGGGAAGGGCCTAAAGGACGTACCCTTGCAAAGCGTTGCTTCAACTCAGGATGAAGCTTGAAGCACCATGCTTGGACATGACCAGCTGTGCCACAATGGTGGCAAATAACCTTGCTAATAGAAACACAAGAACTAAAATTTGCAGCAAGAGCCATCTGATCTAAAACTGAAGATAAGGCAAGAACAGAGGAAAGAAGTGGAGCAACCGATTAAATCAATCGACAACGATGCTCCTCGTTGTCAATAGTAGCAAAAGCCTCATATAAGGATGGCATAGGTTATGTGTTCAAAATCTAAATACGAAGAGACTCGAATTCAAGTTTTAAACCCATCAGAAATTGATAGGTATGTTGGCGAACAAGACGAGCAGACACAATAAAAGCGGCAGTAGCTGGAAAATCACTCAATGGCTCATACTGTGCTAACTCCTCCCAGCGAGACTGAAGATACCCAAAAAATTCAGCAACAGTAAAACCCAAAGCTTCCTGAGAGGCATGAGAAATATGCTGATAGAGCTCAAAAATCCTAACATCATTGTGGGCATATGCGTACATCTGGGTAAGAGCACTCCACAACCAAAGAACAGCATCACAGTACATAAACATGGTGTAGATGCGTTCTTCCATAGAGTTAAACATCCAACCAAGTAAGGTGCAATTGTCAATATCCCATTGAACCCGCTTAAGATCATCAGCGAGAGGTTATGTCTCGGTTTCCAAAAGCCATCCAAATTTTCCTTTACCCCCAAGGTAAAGACATATAGACCGACTCCAAGCAGCAAAGTTGTGACCATTAAGCAACACATTGGTAATCCGATGAACCGAAACATGGAAGGCAAGGGAAACGTCTGAACGAGGCACAATGCTCTAGGTTTGTGCAACAAAGTCAGATATTCTGAAACACCACAAAGCCGAAGTAGCAGTGTCACACAAAAGATATGCTACCGAATAAACCAATAGCCTAAGTAATAAGAAACACACACAGGTTGCCTACCTCATCAGCAACACACGACCCTAAAGGGGTTAGAAACTAGCACGGACCACCTTAGAAGGATGCTAAACTGCATAGAACCAAGACAAAGCCTGGTTGGCTACTGTAGAAACCCCGACAATGACTGGAAAGGACTGCCGAGGGAGAGAGAAAGGGTTTCGGGTAGTGTAGGGTGGTTGCAGGGAGCTGGGTAGGTAAGTCGGCTATTAGGAAAGGGAGGAGAGGCTGGCGGTGGTGATAGGGAGAGAGGCTAGGGTTTCTTTAGCTCTGTTACCAAGAAGAAAGTTGTACAAAATTGGCTTACCCTAATTTGGGTGAGACTATGTCTATAGATAATAAAATATAAGATACACAAGAAAAAATGAATTAAATAATTACACAATCAAATCCTAAAATCAAATTCCTAAATAACCGTAATTTATAAAAACCATGAGAAATCCTAAATATACAATATTCTATATTCCAACAAGATAACCCTCCCAAACAGCACCCACATTTCCTCACTGATGTTGACTTTCAGAGAATGGTCGATAGCAGCCCCCCTTTGCCAGAAAGTTCGGCAGAAATGAAGCAGTCCTCGATAAGATTGATTTTGAGCTTTTAGACTGTGTTGCTAATGGGTTTGTGCCAGGTAGTTGGTTTGATAACGGTGGCACAAACATAACCGCCCCAAATCACTTCATTGCAAATATAACCGAAACTAAGACCGGGTCCTGGGGCTGAAAGGCTTGGTAAACTCATTACCAGTTTATTATCTGACAAGGATTTTGATGCAAAGCATTGCATCTAAAACCCAAGATGCGGTGATTGACTGCCTTGAAAGGCTCACGTCGTCTAGTGAATAATTGATGAACTGATTACTGTTCCTCTGTTCAATCAATAATAGAGGATTGCTTATCAAACTACTATGGAGGTCCCAGTAACTAAGGTAGAAGAGAGATATATACTTGTTGGGATATCTAAGTTGGCGATATATACTTGTTGGGATATATTTGTTTCTTTCATGATGATGTAGATCAGTAGTGATGATGCAATTAGGACTGTGCAAAAAGACATCCAATCTGCATCAATCCGCGCCGAACTTTGCAGTTTAATAGGGTTGGTGTGTAGTGAGGATTCAAGCCTTTCTATGGAGCGGGTCGGTTTATGTGCGGTTCAAAACTGTATCATGCAGTTCGATGTATTGGTTGGGTCATGCAAAAGGGAATATAGTATTACATTGTCATGCTTTATCAATTTGTTGATTGCACTGTTTATGGCGCGAATAGTACTGAGAGCAGTTGATAAAATCGTCTTTTGGTTGTGTTTTCATTTTTTGTAGAACACTGAAAATTTATTTGGTAAATTATTTTCGAAAATTGTTTCAGGCTAAATTTTTCGGTAACAACCCAATATTGGGAAAACATGAATTTTAAAAAATTATTATGGCACGAACGTAACAAAGAATATGAAAATTGTGTTTTCAAATTTTTCTTTGTACATGTTTATTTTATTTTTTTTAAAAAAAAGAAAAAAAAAACGAAGTGAATAGACATGAAAATGAAAATGAAGACTTTTCAAACTATTTTTATGATTATTATATGTTCCTATGTCATATTTTTCTTCTCTTACAATTGTGTTTGAATTTTAAATTTATGGAATAATGTGTGAAAGGAAAAATAAATAATAAAAGAAAAGTGAATAACTTGGATTTTTTTATTATTAACTTTTTTGTCACTATTTTCTCTACAAATTCCTCAGCAAATTCAAGATCAATAGACATGTTACCAAAAAATGAAAAAAATAAAAATAAAAGAAGAAATGAAGAGAGGGTACACTTTCTATGTAATTGAGATATATTGCATGAGAGGAAGCAAAATAATATCATAAATATTGAATCCCATGGAAATGAAATGAAATGAAATTATCTTCATGGCATTTGACTGTATGTTTAACCCAAGAAATGTAATTGGGAATTAATGCCAAAAGCAAAGCACTACACCACAGCATGTGCATAATACAGATAGTTGGATCCAGAAAGAAAATGACTTATTTTTATGTGTCTAGGAGGAAAGTCATTGCCAACATCATCATCTACAATCCTCTGCATTTCAAAAGCATCCTTAAAAGATGCATTTTTCATTTCATGGTGCTAAATTCTCTCTCTCTCTCTCTCTCTCTCTCTCTCTCTCTCTCTCTCTCTCTCTCATTTCATGGTGTTAACTATAAGTATATCTACAAATATCTCTAATTTTTATTTTTTCATCAAATTGCAGTCAAAATTTAGTTAAAAACTTAATATGATATGAAATACTTAATTCTTCCCCTCCCTCCCTCCTATCAAATCTTTTTGAAAAATTCCAAATTATCCTAAAAACTTGTTTAAAACCATTTTTGATGAAAAAAAACTATCTCTGATCATTACTCTTTTTTAAATTTGAATAAAAATATGAATGTTAGCGCACATTTTTGACCTTTTTTTTTAAATTTAAATTTTATGAAAAAATTGATGAAGGATTGAAGATGCTTAATTTTATGAAAAAACAATCACTTTTTACATAATGAGAACTTTTATGCAATTCATAGATGTAATCCCAACCAATTAATACTACCACAAACAAACACAATTTGTCTTACATTTTCAACCTAATATCACGACACTAGTAATTTCATCACTCACTCTCACTATAATGGATGGTGTTCTAATAGCAAACAAGGTTGTTGGCTGGTGTAAAAAATCGAAGAAAGGTTTTAGTCTTAAGCTTGACTTCAAAAAAGCTTATGATTCAGTTGATTAGAATTTTTTGCTTGACATGCTTACCAAGTTTGGTTTTGGACCTAAATGGGTGAGCTGGATGAAGTCTTGCATCTCCACAGCCAAAATTTATGCGCTTGTGAATGGATCCCCATCATCAGAGTTTTGTCCCGAGAAAGGATTAAGGCAAGGTGATCTGCTCACCCCTTTCCTTTTTAACACAGTGGCTGAAAGCTTAAACATTTTGCTTGAAACAGCAAGAAACCTGGGGTTGATTAAAGGTGTTACTTTTGGGTCTAATGGGCTGAAACTTTCTCACCTTCAATTTGCTGATGACACAATTGTGTTCTGTGAAGCTGGGTGGAGCTGGTCACTGTTAAGAGAATCCTAAGGTGTTTCAAAGTAATGTCAGGATTAAAGATCAATTATCACAAAAGTGTGGCATGTGGAGTAGGTGTTTCAGACGCAATTGCTACTGATTTTGCTGCAAAATTAAATTGCTTTGCCAATTAAATATCTTGGTTTACCTCTCGTGCCTTCCAGTTTACTACTTGTCGATCTTTATGATGCCGGTAGGGGTTGCAACGAAAATCGATAAAATACAAGCTGCATTCTTGTGGGGAGGGTCAGATTTAAAACGTAAAATTCATATGGTAAGTTGGAGGGAGGTCTCTAAGAGTAAGGAACAAGGGGGGTTTGAGTCTGTTAGCAGAATCTTACGATTCTATGGGAAAATCTATTTTGGAAGTGAATCTCTAGTGAATCGCACGATTCATAATCGATTCACGATTCGATTCACCTTTTACGATTCATGCCATTCTTGAAATTATCGAGTCCGACATATTTTTAACTTTTTTTTTTCTCCATCTTCTAGTAAAAATGACATAATACAACGTTTTATAGCATTTAAAGCCAAAATAACCAATATATATACATGATTTGTTGTTATTTTAGTGATCATAGAATTTTTAATAAGATCCAATCAGATTCAGTCATACTCAACATGTTTTTAATCTTTGTTCTCATTTTTTTTTTCTTTTAAAAATTCACAATATTTCTTCTAAAATGTTTAAGATTAAAGAAACTTACACCATGAATTATCTATTACTATTTTATTAATTTAAATATAGTTGAATATTACATGGATGAGGTCAGTTATGCATTTTAAAATGTTTTATGCTTTAAAATAAAAGATCCTAAATAATTCTTTCTTATTATTTGGTCATTGTTAGTTCAAAAAGTGTGTATGTTTATTGTCTAAATATCAATATCCTTGTCAAATTATTATTACTTTATAAATTGAGAGTTTGTCTTTGTTTACTATCTTTTATTAAGAATAGTTGATAAGAAATATCTAAAAAAAGGGAAAAGGTAAGGCGGTGATCTTACATAGAAACCTTTGTTAATTTATTACATATTAAACTACATGATCATCATTCAAAACAACAATTTCATTGATGTTAGTCTAAATATTTCATATTCATAAGATGAATTTAACATCGGAATGCGTAGATATATTTTTCTAAGTAATTTAGAAAAAGTGACTGAATCTTTATGATTCGAGATTCGGTACAAGGCCATTTCGATTTATGATTCAAACCCCGATTTGACAAAGTATTAGGGATGTGAACATATGTTATTTTGTTGCGACGATAATGCTCTTTGGAAAAAAGTAGTGAGCAGTAAATTTAATGTTGAGGGTGGGAGCTGGGTACCATCTCTCCAATTAACTAACTGAGTTTCAGGTATTTGGCGGGATATAATCTCAATTGCTTTCACTAATCCGAATCTGATAACTTTTATTTGGAAAATACTGAGATTGTTGTGGGGGATGAGACTAGAATTCATTCTTGGGAAGATAAATGAATTGAGAATTGAAGACTAAAAGAGAAATTTCCTAGATTGTTTAGCTTATCGACAGAAAAAGAGGGTACTCTCAGGTTGTTTGTTGATAAAACGTTAGCTATGGGAATTGGAATTTTGATTTCAGAAGAGCTGTTTTCCAAATAAAAGTTACAGATTCGGATTAGATAAATGGATTGGGAACGAAGACTAAAAGAGAAATTTCCTAGAGTTTAGCTTATCGACAGAAAAAGAGGGTCCTCTCAGGTTGTTTGTTGATAAAAATGTTAGCTAAGGGAAGGTTTTGTTGATAGGCTAAAATGGAAAGCCTCAAATTCTGGCGTATTCAGTGTTAAATCATCTTTTTTATGGTGTGAATCTGCATTTGGCCCAAAGTGCAGAGTTCAAAGGTTACTATGGAATAATGTTGCTCCTCCTAAATCTCAGTTCTTGGCATGGCTTACTTGGAAGGGTAGGGTGAAGACTACAGATTTTTTTTGCAAAGGATTGGAGTTTTGGACAGAAATGCAACTTTCAGCGGCTTGTTCTGCAAAGATGAGCTTGAAAATTTGAATCATGTTTTTTTTACTGTGTCCGTTTGCGTGGAAGGTCTGGTCAAACATGATCAATTGGTGGGGACTTCAGTGGGTAATTCCTAGTTCTGTCACTACCTTGCTGGTGTGGTGGTTGCAAATCAAATTCAAAAGGTTGGAAAGTCATGTTTGGAAAGCCATTCCTATTGCTATGCTGTGGTTGGTATGGAAGCACAGAAATGATTGTCTCTTCAATGGAAAAAAAACCAAATCTGGTTGATGTATGTGAGTTGATATAAGTAAGGGTTGCGATTTGGAAGAAGACTTCTACAAAAGGATCGCATTATTTGGTGAATGACTTCATATATAATCTAGATCAAGTCAGATATTGCGCCAGTGTGTAATCCCTCTGCTGCTGCTGATAACAGAGGGAGCTGCTATGCTCAAGTTTGTTTGTTGCTGTTGTTTTGTTTTGTTTTGTTTTTTATTTTGTTTTATTTTATTTTATTTTATTTTTTTTTTTTCTGTTTGGGTTGTCCTCTTGTCAACCTGTTTTTGCTTTGTTGGAAGTGCTTGCATATGATTTTTGTGAGCATTCATTGTGCCAACCTAGTTGGGATAAGTTTAGTTTCGCCCTGATGCATTTATTTCGCACTTCCTCTCTTTCCTTTATTGATGTAATATTTTGATCTCAATAATAAAGGGTTGCTTTCTTTTGTTGATCAAAAAAATTCTCACGGTATTCATGATTCTATCTAACCTAATCAGGCAAGGAAACACGGCCTAAGGTTTGTCAATGAACCCTGCATCAGTAAAGGCAATAGAGCAAGGCATCATGAGTTTTGTGACTCTATACAAATTGACAGTTTGTAATTGATCTTAGACAAGTCCACAATTTATCTTTTCCTGATAGTGTATGTCTTTTGGTACTCATTTTGCTGTCTATATAGGATCTATCCAAAATAATAAATCATCCCCATAGAATTTGAATTAATACAAAAAAAGAAAAAAGAACAGAAGGGGTTGCATTTCTCAGCTGTATGAATTCAATTCATAGTTCATATAAATCTTTCAAATATGTTAAAGAATGAACAATGACATTCAGATGTATAAACAAAGAAGAAAAGTGGTACTCTACAAATATGAAAATGACTTCTAAATAAATTTACTCAACAAGATACATCATGTTAAATAAAGAATCAACCAGTTCACATATCTCTTTTGACAGTGTATGAGAAAGATCACCTGCAAGAAACTCTACAACAACACCATTCACCTCTATAACACTGCAACCAGGTTTCTTCTTCATTCTCGTCTCTGTGATAAATCTTCTGACTCTCCTTGCCTTCATTTCCCAGCCCGCTTCCCTGTAGATATTGTACGATAGCACATGCGTTCCACAATCTGATAGACTCTACAAGCACCCAATGGAGCTCTCCACACATATGCATCTGCTCATTCTACACCACCCATTTCCTCCTCTATAAACTTCTCGGCTTCCTTCAACTTACCCGCTCTAGCCAAAAGGTCAACTACACATGCATAATGCTCAAACTTGGGTTTGACCCCATAGAAGGTACCCATTTGTTCAAACAATTTAAGGCCATCCTTAACCAACCTTGCCTGGTTGCAAGCGGTGAGAAGAGCAACAAATGTGGTCTCTATGGGTCGAGTCCCATCAATTGTCATTTTATCGAATACATTGAGTAATTTTCTAACATCACCATTCATTGTAGCCCCGGAAATGATGGCATTCCATGCTCCAGCATCCTTATTAGGAATATCCTTGAACACTGATAACGTTGACTCCAAACAACTGCATTTTGGGTTAAATACAAGATTGTACCGCTTAGCGTAGGAGTGGATCCACAATCCTTGAACAAGAGCACCAAGGTGAGCACAAGCAGTCAGAACGCTCACTAACACTGACTCATTTGGCTCCGTGCCCACTTCTTGCATCCATCTAAACAAACTGCACACCTCTCTGAATTCATTAACCCGTGAGTAAGCTACCATCATTGCACTCCAAGAGATCACATTTCTCTAGGGCATTACATCAAACTACGCTCGTGCCTTTTGAGCATCCCCCATCTTCCCATACCCATCAATCATCGCAGTCCACAATACAACTTCTCTTTCAGGAATTTTATCAAACAACATCCATGCACTTCCCATTTCAAGATTTAACGAATAAAATTCAATAAGCCCGGTAACAACAAAAGGGTCATGTTACAATCGAAATTTCACAACATGACCATGAACTACACAACCAATTGGCTTCGAATAATTAGGTAAAAGACTCGAACAAGCTTTGATCGAAGGCGAAAAAGTGTAGTTATTGGTGGGAAGGCCATAATTTAACATGTCAAGATAGCACAAGATGGCGGGAATTGGGAAATGAGCTTGAAGATAGCCTCTAATCATGGTGTTGTAGATGAAGGTGTTTCTATAAAAAAAAAAGGTTTTGAAAAATTTAGCAGGCATAGGAGAAGAAGGCGGCGTTGGTGGAGGTGGAGGTGGCGGCGAAGGAGAGAAGAGGTCCGATGGCGATTGGGTTTTCGAGGCGGCGGGATTTGAGGAGGTGGGCATGGATTTGCTTGAGGTGGTTTAGAGTTTTGCATTTGTGTGAGAGGGATGTGAGGGTGTTGGTTGTGTAGGACTTGACGATTTTTTGAATCATTTGAATAAAAAAAGGTGAAGATGGAGGGACATTTCTAGGGGACCAGAGAGAAAGATGACCGGGAGGAGCTGGGTTTGGAAAAGGCAAAATCATATGTTTTTTTTTGGACGAACTGGACAAGGAGATGATTGGACTGTTAATCATAAGAGCTTTGACTACTTAGTTAGAAATGATATGTATTTTATATTTGTTTAGGGATTAAAAGTCAAGATGATTATTTTTAAAATTATTTTTTATTTTTTTTCATAAAATTAATTTTTTTATTTTTTAAAAAAATTAAAAATTAGTTTATGAAAATTAAACAAAACAAGCAATAAATATTTGGAGGGTAAAATTATCTTTTTAATAGTTAATTTAAAGGTGGGCTTGTTTACCCCCTCCCCTCGGACAAGATAGTCCTACATATATGCAACTAATAGTCCAAGCGAACTATTAGTCCAACTTACAATTTTTTAACCAAAAAACGAATTACTCGATATGGAGTCCAATTCTCCCTTCTAATCCCTCCAAACAAACACCCTCTAAGAATACGAGAACTCACCGAATAATTTGGATTGATTTGTGGCAATGTTACAAAGGCATGAAATGATTTTTTTGTAAATTAGGTATTAAGGGATAATTCTTTGCTTAGATCAATAAATTTTATGAGTTCAACTCATGGTTGACTCATAGATAGGTCTGTTTGTTATATACATTTCTAAAATAAGGGAACTAATTGATATTATAGAGAATAAAGGGGTGATAGTGTTATTTCAAAGATATTCAATGGGTGTGAGTGCAATTTACCCTAGCGCAAATGGTTAGACCAAATGAGGCTCTAAATGCACTCAAAAATATTGGTTGTGTATCCTATGTTTTCAATTTTTTAAATACATTTTTGTCCTTGAAGTAAATGACCAAAATGGCCAAAATCCTAACCCTTCCAACCACCTAGCTCCAACCAGCCAGCTAGCCAGCTCTGGCCATTCCTTCATTAATTTCAACAATCTGCTACATTCGTCTTATTATTCTTCTTTATGTTACGCCACTACTATTGCCACCGACGTGCTTCTCTCAACCCATTCTTCTTCTTCTTTCTCTTCTTCATCTTTATATCTCGTTGCTACCATAGTCATCACTGTCATCGTCGCTACCACCGTGATCCTCTTAACCCATTCTTCTTCTTTTCAGCATCGCATTGCTACCATTGCCATTGCTACCGTCATGCTTCTCTTCTACTACCATGACCTCCTTCCATCGCAATTCTTCTCCCTCTTGCTTTGCCTCCGCTTTTTCTTCTTCTTCTTCATTTTCTTCTTATTTGTTCCGAAACCCAATGAAGTCCTAGATCTAGGATTTCGGGATGAAGAAGAAGAAGAAGGGGGTAATGGATCGATGAGATGAGGTGGTGTGCGTCAGGAGGTGGCAATAACTCCGACTACTCTAGTAGCAACCATGGGTGAGGGGTAGAAATGGGTTTAATTGAATGTATTGGGGTGCTCAACTGAAAAGAAAACAAAAAACAAAAAAACAAAAAAAAAAAATCAAAAATCACATTCAAAATTATGATTGAGATGCACAAAGAAATGGAGTGTCCAACTAATATTTTGGACTGCACTTAGAGCCACCCTTAGACCCAAGGCCACCAAGTTTAAGCAAAAGGTACTAGGTTGGGTGGTACTAGGTTGGGAAGTTAGAAGCATGTAAATTGGTGTGACTTGCAAGACAAATTATATGGTAGTATGGTTCTACTAGGTAATTGTGTGTTTCATAAATTATAAACTTTGTTTTAAAATTTAACGTATTTTAAAATATTTTAAAATTTGATTTATTTATATTTTAAATTAATTTTAAATGAGTTTTAATTGAGCCGATCATGATATGATTTTGAGTTGTTTAATTACATAGGAAAATTCTATAGTACACACGCATCTTTGGTTATGACCATTGTGATTTTTGGTTCTTACATATTGTGGTGTTAGTTATCACATTATTTTGGTTATTACCCAAGAGCCTTTTGGTTATATCTTATGAGTGAATTTTTTTTTTTTTTTTTTCCAAAGTTGTATGACTCACATAGGAATTGAGTTATGATATTTGTGATAATCACACCCACAAATGTCATGAGGGTGTGCACTATAATATTACCCTTGTTACATAATGTGCTAATTTTATATTATGAAAGAAGATAAAAAGATGACGTGTGAGTTGTACAAGTCCTTTTTTTTATGACTAAAATGTCTATTCAAGATTTAATTCTCATTCAACATATAAGTGTTTGGGTGTGCAAGGTGCATATCATATGCACTTGCGTAAGTTTTCACAAATATATATAAGTTACCTCACAAAATTGCGTAAATTCTTACAAATATACGTAAGTTGTGATTTCTCAAATTTTTATGGGTTAACTTACGTATGTTTGTAAAAATTTACGAGATTTTGTGAGATAATTTACATATATTTGTTAGAACTTATGCAAGTGCATATGGTACACTTAAGAATTGCCCATAGTTTATATATACATTCAATAGAAATGTATAAATATTTTTCTTTGATTATAAAATTAGCAAGTGTATATTTTCTTTCACATATTTTTGTATAAGAGAAGATTGATGCAAACATATACACTATGAAGTACAGATATAGACACGACATAGGCACGATACGAATACGTGAATATGCAAATTAAAAAAAAAAAATAGAGAACACGACACGCTGGGGACATAGTCAATATATATAATTTTATTTATTTATTATATGTAAAATTAAAAAATATATATATTATTTTTATTATTTATTTATTTACTTTAATATCAAATATCATTCACAAATTAATTTTTTTCTACAAATCAAAATAATTTATTTTATATATGTTAATGTTTAGCAAACAAGAATATCCACAAAAAAAAAAAAAAAGGAAAAAAAAGAAGTTTTTGTTACCAAAAAAAAAAAAGTACTATAAAAAAAGTACATCATCAAAGAGAGAGAGAGAGAAAGCAAAGAAAAAACGAATAGAGAGAGAAAGAGAAAGTGAAACATGCAAAGGAGAGAGAGAGAGAGAGAGAGTTGAACACAAAGAAAGCAAGAAAGAAATAGTCGTGATTTGGGGTTTGTGAGTGGCTAGAACTCGTCAACTTACAATTTCAACCTCAATCTCGACTTTCAAGACCTTCTTGCAATATGGGTTATGAATCTTGGATTGATTCGAGTTCGCAGATGATTCCTGTGCTTGAATCAAATCTGGGTTTGATTTGTTTGTTCAATTTTGCCTAGATTTCACACCAATCTGCAAAGTTGGCTTTGATTTTCAAGCAATCTAAGCTGCACGAAGTTGTTCTTATACTCGAATGATGTTGGGTAAGTGCTCCAACTTCTTCCTTTTTTCTAGTTTCTCGCTTCGGCTTCACCCTCTCTCTCTCTCTCTCTCAAACGTGTCCATAATGTGTCCAACAGTGTCCTATTTTGTTTGGCTGTGAAAATTCAAAAAAGAATAAAAATGAGGGGGAAACGTTAGGTAGAGTGTCCGACACGTGTCGGACACCCATATGCTATCTTCGTAGAAGTGTCCATGCTTTATAGGATATACATATTAGTGAATGCTACAATTAAGAAAAGTGGATAAAGTGTCTTTTCAGTTTTTTATTTTAATTTTTTATTTAGATGAATAACATAGATATTACAAAGTGTCTCACTGATTTCATCAATTTTGATAAGAAGTTGAACATTAGGAGCGTAAAAATGACTCGCGGCCTATGGGTGGCCCGAAGCCCGCCCGTGGCTTGGGGTGGGCCCAACTCATCTAGGCCCATTTGGGCCCAAGCCTAAGCCCAGCTCGAGACCTTGGGCTTGGGCCTGGGCTACCATTTTAAAGCCCGGCTCGACCTGTGCCTTAGCCTATCGACCTGCTTAAAACCCACTCAAGGCCCGGCTTGCCCGAGACTCAGTGTCTTTTTTCGTGAAAAATAATAAAATTTTAGTTGAAAAAATAATAACAAACAAAAAAATTTGTTTAGGGCCACCCAAGCCCGATCCTAGGCCCACCTGCCCAGCCCGTCCATGGCTCAAATACACCCTAGGCTTGGGCTTGGGTCTAATTTTTTGGCCCGTAGGCTGGCTCGACCCAAATTTTGGCGGGAGCCTGCGAAAGCCCGACATGGGTCGGGCCGAGCCAAATTTACACCCCTGTTGAACATGAGTTTTGAGAAAATTTCTCTTCCTCTGGTCATTTCATACAATTCTTTACACCTTCAATATTCTAAATAAGTACTAAGACTTTTTTTTCCTCAGTTTTTTTTACTTTCTCATATCATCTAAACCCAAATAAGGGGTGTGTGTGTGATTACACGTGCTTAAGAGAAGCTATGTTATTATTTATTTTTTTTGCTCTTGCAAAAACATTAGTACATAAAAGGATAAAGGGAAGAAGAAATAAAGCTCGAACCCAAGAACTGTGTCTTAGGAAAGAATGCCCTT